>QQZM01000029.1:165029-187666 GCA_013365045.1 Geotrichum candidum | reverse complement strand
AAATAGTTACATAAAAATTACAAAACAAAACGATATACAAAGAAGACATGAAATTTCAAAAACAGTTGTCTCTATGAAACTGGCAAAGTAGCGGTGTCAGCGCGCGGTAAAACATTAATACAATTGCAATTGTTTTAGGATTTTTTGCTTTCCCCGGAAATCTGAACTATTGGGTATTTGACAACTATTACAAGGATTTTGTGCTGTTGAACATGATAGTTGGACATAATTATTGATTTGACGCTACGACAAGTGATTACCAACTGGGAATGTACTATCCATGATACAGGCCATGCTTTTGCACCAACGTAGAAAAACCGCAGAAACTCGGTGGATACCTTTGTTACAGTAAATATTGTAATCCGTTTGGAACTCTATACGGACAATCTCGCGTGGAGCTTAGCTTAGTAAAAGCCCTACAAAATGAGAACACTAACTGCGCGGACACGAGTGGTTGTTTTTTGGAAGGGAGAAGAGGAAGGGGGTTATTATTTGAATAGTACATCTTCTTTTGATACACCAGTACAAATCTCTAGCATGACCAATATAAGCTTTCTCAAATTAGACAGACTACTTTCTATTGCAAACAAAGATATTCTACAGCTGTAAACAGGGGTGCTGAAAAGGGTTAGTGTAACCTAGGTTTTTTTTCTTTTCTATACTTTAGGTGAATGCTAAGACTAATATTCAAAAATCAGCAATTCCTTCCAACGCCAAAAAGAGTAGAAATCTTGCTGTTAGCCAGGAGTGGTTGTGAATATTGAGTTCAGCTTGTTATAACATGGTTAAACAAATTCGCTCATGTTGAATGCGGTTACCAGTAGTAGTCAACACAGCAGTTTATTTTTATTTTTATATCAGCATAAATGTGGGTATCTTGTGTTACGCAAAGAGAAACGGCACTTCATGTATATCCAGACGTCAATAGAGCTTGTGTAAATATTGGAGTTATTTAAGCTAACTACAACTAGCCCCTATTTTCTTCGGTATAAATAATAGTTTGGTAACAGTGCTCAGATAATACCTGCATGCAGGTAGAAATATGTCAGAAAATAATATACATTCTAGGATCTGGTGGTCGTATTTTTCATTTAATCTTTTTTTGCCGGAGAGGTAAAAAAAGCTTTTGGGAATGATAAACTGCTAAAAATTAATGTGCTTATGATATTATTTATTTTCCTCTGCTTCTAATCCCCTGCTTTCCATAAAATGGATTCGCGTTGAATATGTATTTCACAGATAATATCATTTGATATTCAAGTTAGATAAAAAAAATGATATTGTCAATCAAAAACCATTCAATTTAGTTTAAAATCATTAGATTATTTGATACCACATGGCCTTTATCTCTCGTTGTAAAAGTTACAAGCCGGTCAGAGATCTAACAATAATAGCTCCTAAGACTAAAGCACAAAGTAACAATATTATATGAGTTTAAAATGAGGTTCTTAACAACTCTCCCATTTACTTAATATTGCACCATTCATATGGCATAAAGGAGCGGTAGGCTTTTAGCAAGAATCTTTGTCATCTGTAAAGCTCATAAAAGTATAAACATAATAGTGGTTTATATTCAATTCACTATAATATAAAATAGCATGTAAAATAGTGGAATTAGCAAAATGTCGACAATGGAAATATAGGTCTTTTGATATTACAATTGAAATGTGTTATAAATTTAACAATTGAAATGTTAAGAATCTGATTCAACTTGTAAAATAGAACTAAGTACTGAAAATGAAACATTAAAGGTATTAATATTTTGACCGTCTGAGAGAAGTTGGAGTTCAAGTTCAGTTTATTTTAAAAGAAATAATTTTTTTTGATAAAAAGCTAACAGTGTGTGGTATTATGTTAGCGATAACAAAGATTAAAAAGTGCGTGATATAGTATGACACCACCTTGTTATTGTGATCAGAACTTGACAGGTATTTATTTGCATCACAATTGAAAACATATATACATTCAGTATTTTTTTGATAGCCCAACTTGTATCTCGACGTCTCCTATATGAGCCTACCAATTTATCAATTGTAGAACATGACTCTATGAATTTCCCTTTTGATTACTATGATTGCCCTTTATGTAACATGCTTGCCTCTGTTTTCACGAATCTAACGTTATAGTTTTGCATTGACAGATCTATAACTACCTGGGTTTGAAAGCCGATATGTAGCTCGAAACCTAACAGATGCCCTCTGGTAGCTTAGACTACATATGCGAGAACAAAACTCAGAATTTAATAAATTTTTTTTTACTAATCGCTGGAATTGATCATTCCAAGCTAGGGTATTTTGTATTTTGAAACTCCGCTATTTTCATCTTATTGAGCATGTTTTTTAATTGATATTTCTTTTGAAAAGTTTATATCAAATATCGGATTTTCCACTGCAGGTTAAACAAGCGGATCGAAGCAATTCTTTTCAAAATACATGAAATAAAAGTAAATGTAAATAGATTTGTTATGGGAAATGTGATTTAAGTACATAATTTTTTGTGATGCGTTATGCCAAAAACTTGTATGTTTGGACATCTAATAAACCAAGCTTTTCCCCCCAATAAAACCAACCAAATTCTATCAGGTTACTTATTGCTTTAACTCAAAATTGGGTTTTGATTTCAAATTGTTTTAAAAAGACTTTATGCTTACTGCTTTTGAAAAATAAACTGTGCTAAAGGTTGTAGCCATCTGAAGACTGGGGCTTTGAATCTTTGAGGCAGGCTTGGCTAAAATAGTATTTGGGTTGGTTAGTGTCGAATGAGCAGTCAAAAGATAGTAGGTTTGTATTAGTCAGGAACATGGTTAAACTCACTGTTTGTGGAATCAAACAAAAAATTTGTCACAAGTTTAAGCTGTCTTTTTTTCAGGTTTGGTTTACAATTGCTTCTTAATTACGGAAACGCAAAAGTTTAAGTTAGTAAGGTGAAGTTTTAAAGACAGAATTTATTCCCTATACTGTAACTTTATAGAACTAGATTTGAATCAAACTTCGTAGTGACCTGTCAAATACACTTTTCAGATTTATTTTTCATCCCTAAAGCAACCGATTTACAGAAAGGACATGAAAAGCCTTCTAGTTAGTGTTTTAAAGTTGTGATATTAATGCCTAATCATGTATCTATTCAGAAAACAAGATGTCTTCTAGCTGTTGGTCACCGGCTATAAGCTTCTAATTCATTTTTAGTATTTTCTCGCTATGGCCAGGCAAAAAATGGAAATTTGGGTGATATTGATCATAATAGTATAAGGAAATGGAAGAGAAAAGAATTTAAGTATCTATATATTCTGGAAGAACTATAGCTTTTGCTTAAGTGTATAAATGACTCTCAAAGTTTTAAAGACCACATTTGGAAATATTTAAACTAAACTTCAAGTAAATTGTGTTAACCTACTCTAATGTAAAAAGATAATTGCTTGACTGAAGTTTAAAGAAACATCTAATATGACGTATCTCTAAATGTCTAACTACTTCTGTGAAACCAATGGTTTCATCATAATCGGTATACGTAACACAAAACATGTTTGGTTTTTAGAACAAGGCCAAAAGACTACAATGGCAACTGCTTATGGGTTAGATTAATGAAAGTTATGAATTTTTATTGCATGCAGGAAACATGCTAGGTAGTCATGCTACATTTATTATACATCATGAATAATATTTTTCTACTTGCCATGATTTGTACAGACATATCTGCTTCTAGAAATGTTAATCAATATTTGTTACTTTTCTTTAGTTCAAGCCTTGCTAAGCTTGTGCTTGTTAATTTCCCTTTTTAAATCAGAGAGACTATTATTTTATCCCAATTATTAGACTGCCTTGGCAGTTACTCTATAAGAGTGTAAACTGCTTAAACTTTTTGATTTTATCCTGTCATGTCAAAATATCAAACAATCATTTATTTGCATTTGATACATTTGATTATTATTAATCAGTTACAAAGCTTTGTTTATGATATAATCCAGCGTAGCACCGTAGTAATGTTTCTAGCAACATTTCAAACTTCCATGTACAATTATTGTTTGAGCAGAATTAGAAATTCCTTTTGAAAGTACTTTTAATACATATTTTTGTAGACTGCAACAACTGCGCTTGATTCCTTCTGGAATTATAATAACCTTTCCTGGTAGTAAGGTAAAAGCTATACACTGATGCTTCGTTTCGAATGATTGTGTCTTTCAACACTATTGAGTGGTTTTGTGTGATTAGGCTGCACCTTTGAACAAACTAATTGATAGGTTTTACCAAGTAGTAATAAAACCCCCTCCAGTTAATATGGACAACTATGACAGCCTAGCCCTGACAATTTCAACATAGGAAAGTTTGGCTACAATATGTATTAACTGCTTTTATCTATTTAATATCGCTTTTACTGTATTTTCATCTTTAGCAATGTTTCATTCTTTTCTAAACAGGCCTCAAGTTAATTCAAGTAGCACAAAGCTTTAGCTGGACAAAATTTTATGAAACTTTTGGTAGCTCATGGAAAGTACTAAAAGGGTCATTAAGATTAAGTCAATTTAGCCATTTAAACAACTTGCAGGTTCGACTTTTTTAGAATTTCAAGACTTGCAGGGGTCAACGCTAAATATTCTGAAATATTATCGTCTCGTTATGGTTACAAAGCCTGGTTTTCTTTCTGCTTACTTTTCTAAGTGTACTTAACAATATGAACTATACAATCACCTGGTTTCTCCGTATTCCAAGCACTGAGCAATTATTGTTGTCTTTGGCACAGAACATACTAATTTTCTAGCAACCGCTCTTGACTCAGTAGTGAGAAAAAGAAAGGAGAAAGAAGAAGGGGGAGAGGAAAAATCTAAACCCGAAGCATTTCTCGTCATATATTTCATATACTTCTTCCCTCGAAAGCTACATCACACATGTTGATTGGGTCATCAAAATCACTGGATATTTCTACTGGCTGGTTTTTCCATCCACAATGGTGTAGTGCGGGACACTGAGCAGGACCGTCTAAACAATTGAGCCAACGCTATTGGCTGGTGAGAGTCACCAAAACTTCAGTACCATTAGAGCTTGATGATTGTGCCAGCCATTTAACACATGTTTTGGGGAAAAAAATTTTTCAGTAGATATTCCTGCGGAAAATTACCCAATGTGTTAACCTCCCCCTGAGTTCTGAATAGAATGAAGTCACTCTTTTCAAAAAAAAAAAAAAAAAAATTAAAAAAAAAAATAAAAAGGAAGTGTAGCCAACCTATGCCAAATCTCTGTGGCATGGTTGCTCTATGCGCTTTGCTTGCACTTGTGGGATTTTTGATGTATGCGACATCCACTCTCAACTTTACCAATCTGTCTTGATGGGAAACTCTGTGTATACTTTTATTTAGAAAAAGAATCAATGCATAACTTTAAATCTCCAAAATTTCAGCAAAATTGCCTTTTTTACGGCTAAAAGAAAATTGGTTTTCGGTTTTTTTGAGCTCTTTATCCAGTTTATGTTGATACTCGTAGTGGAAGCATTATAATATCCTACGACTCGTTGTGTGGTGGTCACTGGCTGCTTTTAGGGTTTGTGTTTAGTTTTTGAGACATAGAACTTCGCTACTAAGCATTAAATATATGTGCTATGTACGGCTTACTGCCGTAAAGCGTATTTTGGATTTTCCCTATCACTCTTTCCGACCTTAATATCTTGCATCTCATGGGTTATACTCCCTATCATGAACGCTGATGAGAGTCCCAGACCTTATTTTTACAATTACCTATGAGAATATTTTTCCATTGGATCTATTTCTAGGACATCTTTATAAATTATAGGTATGTCACTTTGATTACGCTTTTAGACACGGAGCTTGTGGCCCGTGCCACGTTACTGTGTCCCTGTTGTTACGTAAGTAGCTCTATCAGTACCATCGTTCAACAAACTTTTTCTTGGAATATCTCCGGCACCCTGAATAGACACTTCCCAACTCCTCGTGTATCTGTTCGCATATCACTTAGGAGGCTATGAAATGTAAGTGCTCTATTACCTGGTTCTGCTTTTAATTTTTTTCTTCTATTTTATTCTTTTCTAACAGGGCTTAGTTTCATGTTTTCTCTCGATACTGTCGTTGGCGCTGCTGTGCGACCTGGTCCAGGCTCTAGACTATGCCTTTGATGATCCTAGTCTTTTGGAACGCCGCGAGTACGCCAACAACGATATTGACTACAAAACGTTGGAAAATCAAAATCAGTACTATAATGATGATGATAATTATAATGACAACAAAAATAATGAAGTGGCCGTGCCATTCGCGCTTGGGCCACCAAGTAGGTCGCTGACCGCGGTGCCGGCTTCGACTACCGACATAACGGAGATTGTGCCTGTCCGGTATGTGCTAAAAGCTGGAGAATACCACGTTTATAAGCTGAACGCATCCAATGCCGTTAGTGGTACAAAGATCAACTACTATGCAACTGGAAATCTCTGTGGTGTGCCGTCGTGGGATGGCAGCAAGGGCGGTGCCATGCGGATCCAACTCGCAACAAACCTCACGGATCTCACCACTAACAACCGCTCTCAACCACTATATGACTACTTTGATCGCGGGTTTTCCAATATTACAATCAATAACATGGATAGCTCAGCTTCAGCCAATTCAACAGCATATTTAATGGTGATGGCGCCAAAGCTCGAGCAGATTAACATCACCCAAGGTGCTGGCCTCAATACAAATGAAACATGGACGTATGAACTCGCCATCTCGACGCAATCACCAGTCCACCGGTATTTCGACAACCCAAATCTTTATCTTGTAGATACTGATTTTGCCAACGCGCTGCTGGTCTCGGGCAATCTTACAACCGATAAGAATATATCGGTATCAGCAAATGCGCCGTTTATGACAAACGCTTCAACCTACTATTCTATTCATGTGTTTCATTCAAATTCTTCGCAGGCGGTTTCAGCAATTGATCTTGATCGATCCTACTGCGCAGTACAAACGTCATCAAGGGTATTGCTTGATACTCTCAACGCGCAGGTATCCCACACCACGCGCGGTGCCGGCGGCTTTGAAAAACTGCAATATTTTCTTTCTGGGCTTAACAAATCTACTTCCTACGTTGCTTACCTGTCCGAACCTTTTAATCGCTCGAACACGGCCCAAGGCGGTGCCTTATTTGGTGGTGTTAATTTTACCAGCAAGGCTGAGACCAACTGCCAGATCGTTTATGATCTCGATCTTTGCTCCGATGTAGCCTTTGCGGTGCCAGGTAATGCAAGCGTTTATTCGGCCAAGAAGCTGTCAACTGCCTATGACGACTATGCCCGTGATCTTTACAACGCATTCAATACATCGATGCAGGTAATTCAGTGCGGTGATGATGTAGATGACGCTGACCGCTACTCCATATTGCGCACGTGCGACGATTGCCGCGAGTCTTATCGACAGTGGCTCTGCGCCACCACAATTCCGCGCTGCACAGATTCGACTATTGACAAGCCATTCCTGTTTTATCGCGACGCTAACTCCTCACGCACAGACTTCATTAACAATGTTATCCAGCCGGGACCTTACAATGAGGTACTCCCATGCATCGATCTCTGCTATGGCATACTGCAAGACTGTCCATCAAGCTTTGGCTTTGTGTGTCCACGACAGGGTTTGCCAGGCTTTGATGGTGCATACTACCTAAAGGAGGGTTCAGGCTCGGACGTGACCTGCAACTACCCGGGAGTTGTGTACACTCCAAACAGCGGCGCGAGGGTGACAGCGGCTCTCATGTGGATTAGCATGGCAATGGCCCTTTTCACTTTCATGTTTATTTTCTAGATGTCACCAGTTTTATACATAATATTATTCATAGCAAGAAACATTTTTGATTACAGATAATATAGCGTTAATGAAAAATCCACTAAATGAAATGCTAGAAAATCCAAAGATGGGGGGTGATCACGCCGCTAGCCGCAATGCAATTGTACGGCTACTCACTGTCGACCAGCGCAATGATTGAGAACATAGGGTTTTCCTTCTCCCGTTTAAAGTACTCGAGGACGTAGGGCAAACTGTGTTCAGGATCAAGTATATCCCGACCGCCAGATAGATCAGATTCTAGATGCACAATGGGGCCCACACGGCGGCCGTCATACTCAACAAGGTGGTCGCCATCGGCGCCACGTGCCGCGCGCGTGAAGGCAACGAAATGCAAGTCAATGTTATCGTCGTCCGCCGCCGGTGCATCCGTTGACCCCGCAGCAGCGTACTGGTGGTGCACATCATAGAGGGGGCGGCTTGCCTCAAGGTACTTTGCCCGGTCCTCAACAGACAAGCCTTCAGTCTCGCGCAGCAAAGTGTCGGCAAGCGAGCCTGGCAAGATGGCCGCATCGCCGCTGTTGCCATTACCATCCTCGCTGCTGCGCGGGAAAGCATTTGCAAGCGTGTGCAGAATTGCATAAGTGCCACAGGCGTTTTTGATTGTTTGCGGGTACCACAGGGCGTTCTGCGCCGGGGTGCCGGCAATCACGCTGTAGCGCGCAGGAGACGCCGGGTCGCTGTCCACGGTCTCAATAGCACGCGCGTCAGCCTCGCGGCGGAACTGCTCGTAGGCCGGGCTGATGGGGAAAACGAGAATGAGGGCGTGAACGGGGCGTGGGATAAAGGCAAGCAGGTCAGGATCCGTAAGCGAAAACACGTCGGTAAACTCGTACTTTGGGCTGAGGCCGAGCGCGTGAGACAGCGCTGTGAAAACCTGAGGGTTCGACTCGAGGGGGACAAAAGCTTTGGACATGGTGTTTATATCTAATCAAACTGGGTTTAGTAATATAGGGCTGGTAATCGATGACGATGGTCAAGAGAGCTTGCTCAGGGCTAAAGGTTTTAGACTGGGGGAGGAGGGCGAGTTGAGGCTACAATTAAAGTTATTATATAATCAGAAAGCCAATATGCATGACCCCCAAATGGGCAGAGTCAGACCCTATGCATCAAGCGTCGATTAGCAGTGTCTTTTGCTGCGGTGAAGAGATCCCAGGCCCAAAATGGGTAAACTAAAATAAAAATGAAAAAACAAAAAGTGTCAAATATTTTATAACCTCCGGTCCTTTAAGTCCTCGAGTTGGCCACGCAGACACACTGTGAGAATCAAAATAGTCACACAGTTGAGGCTTGGAAGTTTAGCGCTTGAGGGGGGGGGGGGGGGGGGGGGACAATAACTAGTCATTCGGCAAGCTTTTTGAGGTGTACGTTCCTGAAAAGCTTCTCGATCTAGAGCTCTTTCTCTCGCATATAAGGGCTTTAATCGGTTCGACTTCCCCAAGGAATACCGATGTGTTCTTGTGCAGCCAAGTCCATGCCTAGCTCTCTTTTTTTTTTTTTTTAAAGTTTCCTTTTGGGTTTTTTTTCGGGTTTTTGTGCTTTTTTGTGCTTTTTTTGTAACGAGAGCAAACATGATGGTTTCGGCGCCCGCGCTCGTCCGTCTGTTCAGCAGCTGCGCCTATCTCAAACTCTTTATGATACTGCGTGTGTCATTCCATCCGATTCATAGACGGCCTCTGTCCACTTTCGCGTGACTATCAGTGTGCAATCTTGATAATGTCTGCTGCTGCCCTGTTTCCTTCGTCTACATTTGCCCTCATTGTCCTTTGACTTCATCCATCTAATTTGTTTTTTTGTTTTATTTTAATTATTATTATATATTTTTATTTTTATTTCCTCACCTTCTGCTCTCTTCCTTCTTGTCTCTCCTCAAGACTTTTATCTTGAGCTCCTTGACAATTGTCTCATAGTCTTTGCATTTCTGTTACTTTTGACTCCGTGAATGCTACTCCACTTCGCCCTTTTGCACCGACAGTTCTTCTTGAGCACCCTTTTACATTCACCCCATTAGACTCGACTCTTTTTTTTTTTTTCTATTTTTTCTTTTTTTCGCAAAATTTTTTTTTCTTGAACCCAGAGCTTCCTCGAGGAACATCCAATCTATTCCAAACCTCTCGACACCGAGATGGACGGACCCACGTTTGATCAAGAGTGCCTCCAGCGCATTCTTTCCATCACCGCCGCGTCCCTTAGCATTGTTTCCGGCATCAGTGTCTTGTTTTGGTGGTTTGTTATCTTGCCCTACCGCCAGCGCTATATGGCCAAGTGCGTGCCGCGCCTTGTCGCCGTGCGTGATCGAAATGAATTTCGCTACCATCTCACTATTGCGCTTATAATCATTGACCTTCTTAAAGCAATAATTCTCATAACTTATCCCATTCGCTACTTCAACGCTGACACAACTAATCCACAAGAACAGTTCCCTGACATTATAGTGTTCTGCGACGTCATAGGGTTTCTCACCGTTGCAACAATCCAGTCGTCCGACTTTGCAGTACTAGCGCTTGCGATTCACACGGCGCTTCTCATCTTTGGGAACAGTAGCAGTGCTAACAGCAGCAACAAAAACAACAACCACAACAATGCAAAGCACAACAGTATTGGGTCTGGCGATGATCGAGATAAGGGTCTCTACCGCTATCGCTACTATATATATTCTGTATTTTTCGTCATTCTGCCTTTAGCAATTGCTAGCATCGGTATGGTCAACAATGCCGGCTATACATACTTTATTTCATGGTGCTACCTTGTCATTGAGCCCATGTGGTACAGCTTGCTACTTTCATGGATCCCGCGACTTCTTATCATGGTTCTTATCTCCATTATCTATGTCTCCATATTTATCCAGATGAAGATGCGCATGTACCACGTTTCACAGGCGATTCAACGCGCATCAAATTACAATGACGACACCTGCAGCAGCACTACGGAACTAACCCTGTGGCAGAGCATCAAGGTCGTGTTCCGGTCGTCGCAGCGATCGATTCAGCGACGTCGCCGCCTGCGCCGCCGCATACTCACAGCACTCTCCTATCTCCCTGGACTTGGTTCACTCAATCCTGTGCTTCGGGAACCCTCCGACCCTGAAGGTAGTGGCATCAATCACGCCAGTGCCATCCCTCCGACCATCCAGGAGCTCAACCAGGAATATATTCAAAATTATAATCACAAACGTCACAAGATTGAGCGCCAAGTTAACTCCATCTTCATTTACCCCCTCACTTATGTTCTACTATACATCTTCCCGTTAATCCAACAGTGCCTTTACTATACCAGCGGTGTGGCCTCGACGACGGAACCTGTCTATTGGCTTGCCCTTATCGCTGCATGGATGAAGCCATTCAATTGCTTTGTTGATACCTGTGTGTTTGTGATCCGCGAGGGCGCTATCCCGTGTCTTTCGCCCTCGCGCCGCGAACTGCGTAAATACAATAAGTTTAACCGCCGCCAAGCTATGGACTTTACCAACACACATTCTGTTCACACCCCGCATTCTCACTGGAGCAGGCGCACGGACAGCAGCATCACTGCTGCCAAGAACGCGGCTGTTATAACCACTATGGACCCCACCGCCACTATCACCCGAGCCCGGGACAGCTGCGGGAGATTTAGTGGCAGTACTGCCAATACCACGCACGTTACCGGCACCAACAATACCATTATTGAGATTACAGACTCCACGGTAGACTCGCCGCCGCCTGATTGGGAGAAGTTTGAATTCCGTTCTCTTGCACCGCATCCACTGCTGCAGCTGCCCGCAGAACTAGCCACTAGTGACGCAAACACGAGCAAGAATCATCAGCAGCCCCGCATTATAATTTCTCAGGACCCGCTTGACTGTGGGCCCGTGAGTCCCACCACCCAGCCTGGTAATAATACCCACCACCACCACCACCACATTCACCGGTCGGGGACCCTACCTTACAATACCCCTGGTCACCACCTCACTACTAATAATAATGACCCCCAGGGAAGCCGTAACTCTTATGGCGGCCCAAATAACAACGACGAGGAAGAGGACTGTGAGGACGATACGATGGATTTGGCCCAGTTCTTGAACTCGTACCGTTGATATGATGACCGTAACGAACCATGATGATTTAATTATTTATTTATATATAGTAACGTACTGTAATTTATCCATAAACAAGCTAGCACAGCAGTGTTGCCTCGTTCTACCTCTTGTCAAATGCATTGAGGGACTCAAGGTAGCCAACGAGCCGCTTATAATCCTCGTGGAGCTCGCGGATTTCGCCAAGTTTAAGGTCTTGCCAGTCCTTTTTGATCAATCTGGTCAAAGGGCGCGGAATCTTTGTCTCACTGGAGTCGGCTGTCGGGAATCCCTGATTTCCTGCTGACGAAGAGGAGGTGTTGGCAAAAGCCGGTTTAATTTTGTTGGTGAAGCGGTTGAGAAGATGCTGTGACGCTAGGGACTCGGCAGCTGATGTCGCCGACCCGGGACTTTTCTGGTAGTGTTCGTCGGAGCCACCTGTCGGTGTTACGGGAATCGCGCTGCACGAGCCCGTCTCCCGCTTGCTGTCTGAGAGCAGCGGTAGCCCCCCGTCTGCCACACCAGCTGATCCCACGGTGCTAGCCGCAGAAGATGACTTGTCATTCTTGTTCCAGAAAAACTTGTACGAGTTACCAAATGATGCGCCAATATTTTTAAACGCCTGGTCAGCGGAAATGACAAAGTCATTTGAATGTAGCAGCGATGCCGCCGCACGTCGGGTTGAACTGCCGCCGGTCTGCTTGTCATATTTGGACGTGGTAGGGGGAGGAAGTTGAAGATTCAGGTCCAGGATAGGTACGCGACCGTTCGGGAAGGGATCAGAATTGAGCACAGTGGCACCTTCAGCAGGTTTGTCTGTGATACCTAGTGATTCATAGTTGGCTGATTCAAGAAAGCCGGTTGCGGCCTGAATGTTGGTGAGTACATAAGAAGGCTCGCCGTCAACAAACGACGCATTGCGGAACCGACAGATGAACGCCAGATTCAACCACAGGGCATCGACTTCAAAGACAACCAAAGTGTAAATCAACGCCGGCAGAATCATGTCGGCACTTGTGCTGCTACTCTGTGGGAAGATCTCGGTCAGGGCTTGTACCACCAATTTGTGACCTTGCACAAAGTGCTCTAGCTTCTTCAGTGGGGTGTTGCAACGAGCATCGTTAATGTGCTTGAATTCCTCGCCAGCTGGCTTCAATTTATCGTAGATGATGTCCTCTACTTCCTGGTCGGTCAGTCCTTCGAGCAGCACGCTGCCTTTAATATCAAAATCGAAATGTCTAAAAGTCACAGGAAGCTCTCTAATCGCCTTAACGCGCGCCTGAATACCCTCAGATCTTTCAACGTCATCGCCCACGCCCGGCTGAAAAATCCGTTCGTAGACGTTTGCACATGCGCGCGCTTCCGCTGTCTCGATATACTCACGCAAACGCACTGGCCGTAACGCACGCTCGCGCTTTTTCTCTGCAATTTCTTCATATGTTTCCATTTGGATCTCGCGCTTCTTAGGAGGTAAATTGCCACCAGTTTGCAGATAGTGATCAGCCTTGGATGCAAAAAAGGTATAGAACTGTTGGTAAAGCTCGGCCACCGCTGTAGGCTCCAGCGGGGCTGCGAATTTGGGTTCCTTTAAGGACTGTATGAACTGTTCGACCATGTGGCCTAGCACAGGGGGCAACTGGTAGCCAGCAAGAGATGCTGATGTCAATTGTGTTGGCTCGCCACCCATGAGATCACCGGAGGAGCTTGGTTTCCTAACAGACACTGGTTTACGGGCTACTGTTCTCGATTTCGCGCGAACCAGTGTAGGATTCGCCGTGCTGGAGGCATTGGAAGTGTTGGCCATAGAATCGTGGCCACTATCAATGGTCGCACTGGCAGCAACATTACTTTTGGTCGTTTGCTCACTCTTGATCCCTAGGGGATCAGTGAAGTGCTCGGATTCAGGGTCTTCTATGCCGTAAGATGCCTTTTCCGCTAGCCACGAGCGCGTGGTACCAACAGTCGGCGTGTGAAAGGCCGGTTTCTGTTCGAGAGTGTCAGGCTCAGGTGTCAATGCCATGTGTGTGTGGGTATGCTAATGCTGAATGTACGCGTAAACCTACGTCGTGGTCTAGAGGAGGAGGTTAAAAGGAATGTCCGGTGGTTACCAGTGGGAGTCTGAACAGGGTGGCTACGAGAAGGGTAAAGAAAACCAAAAATAAAAATAAAATAAAAAACCAAAAAAAAATAGGTATCCCTGAAAGCTGATTTGGAAGGTTACTATGAGCGGACATCAGCTACCATATGAAATCAGCCAGTCCGGTAGACCATATAGAGGGTACAATTGAAGGAAAAAGGCGTAAGGTGCTACGGAGAACTAACGCTTGGGTGATGGGCTCAACCTCACTCCGTGAGGCTATGAGTCGGGGACACATCGGTCTACGAGATCCGGAAATCAACGACTAGTACCAACCGGGCTAACAGGTGAATAAAAGTTGATTCAGGGTGTACATTCGTGTAGTTCATTTAGGTTTTACGACGCATCCTTCATGGATTGCCTGGTGTTCCTGAGACCAGGTGCGCGATCTGGTTCTCAGCCTTTTGTTTGCCCTCGAAAAATAAAAATTTTCTTTCCTTTGCGCATCTGCTTAAATCTCCGATCTCATCCTATTGCGCACCAAATCACCACCATCATCATGGCAAAGAAGACAGCAGCGTCCAAGACTCCCGTGTTTTCTGCACGCAAAAAGTCTGGCATCACCGGGCACAGTGCAATCTCGCTGACCAAGGGTCTAGCGGGTGGCCGACCACAGGCACTTTTTGCATCTAAACATACGCGGCAGATAATCCGGCGGCATCACACGCTACTAAAGAAACAGACTGCACTCAAGGTTCAGCTGAAGGCTGCTGCGAAAGGCGGTGCAGAGGCACGGCGGCTTGCTCTGCAGATCGAGCAACTGGAGAAAGAGATTGAGGAGAATGGCGGCATCCATGAGTACCAGAAAGCGTCTATTGCAGGGCAGAGCAGCGCACGCGGCGGTGACACGTCTAAGCTGCTGATCCAGTGGATGCAGCAGACCTGGCCAGAGCAGTTCTCAGATACGAATACTCCTATTAAAAACAAATTCTCGCTGCTAGAGGTGGGCTCGCTATCGGCAGAGAACGAGTGCTCGACGTGCGGGTACTTTGACCCCATTGAACGAATTGATCTCAACTCACAGGACCCGGAACACATCAAGCAACAAGACTTCATGAAGCGGCCGTTGCCAAAGTCAGATGCAGAACGCTTTGATCTGATTTCGTTGTCGCTCGTTGTCAACTACGTGCCTGATCATTTTGAGCGTGGCGAGATGCTGCGACGCACGACGCAGTTCCTTAAAAAGCCTGCAGCTGATACCAAAGCATCCGCCTTTCCTGGCCTCTTTTTTGTTCTTCCGGCTCCCTGTGTGCTTAACTCGCGATACTTTACAGAGGCGCGGCTACTTGAAATCATGACGGCACTGGGCTACACGATGCAGCTGCGTAAGGAGAGCTCAAAACTACTTTACTGGTTTTTCCGGCTCACAGGCCCTCCTCAGGCCAAGCTTCCCACGTTCAAACGCACGGAGTTAAACCCTGGGTCTAGCCGCAACAACTTTTCAATTTGCCTAAAATAAATACTGACCTGGCTGTTGGGATAGCGTGTTGTTGGTATGTTGGTGGTATCCCTCCGGTTTATTTGGAAATGACATGATGGAGGTTTGATATGAAGTAATTGAATCTGATCGTTTTTTTTTAAAAAAAAAATACTCGACTCTTCCCTTTCTTTCTTCAACCATTTTCCTCCCCAAAATCACACATTTGATCTCTACCCTCTTGATCCCACAACATGATTGAACTTACCGAAGAAACATACAAGTACATTAACTGGTTCCTTATTGGCCTTATCATCCTCTCAATTGCCCGCCGCCTGTTTTTCTCCAAGGACACCCGTCGCGAGGACTATGTCAAGAAGATGCAGCAGGGGGACAAAAAGCCCGCGCTTTTCAAAGATTTTACCCCAACCGTCCTGGCCAAGTTTAACGGAGAAGGTCGGAAACCAGTATTGATTGCCGTCAAGGGCGATGTTCTGGATGTGACGGCAGGAAAGTCTTTTTATGGACCCGGCGGACCCTACAGCAACTTTGCCGGGCGTGATGCTTCACGGGGCCTTGCTAAAAACAGCTTTGATGAAGACGTTATTACACCCCTTGATGAGCCCATTGATACGCTCGAGGATCTCACTGCTGAGGAAAAGGTTGCATTGGATGAGTGGCATGCCAAGCTTAAGGGAAAGTACATTCACGTTGGCCGCCTCGTGAATGAGACGGCAAAGACCAAGTAAAAACCATACTCTTTTTGTAATGAATCGATGATAAAGCTTGTATTAGAAACTACGTAAAAAGCACATAGATCCTCGTAGGTCTGCTGATTCAACCATCTGGGTCGGGGTATACTTGCCTTTGGCACCAAAAAGAAAAAAGCAGCATTGCGGCGAGATCATCAAAGATGAGAACAGCCTTGGGAAACAACACTTACGCCATGAGATGTTTGGTCAGCACGGTGGCTAATCTCAAACGTAAAGCCACAATACTATAATGCATCTACAGTGATAATTCGGGATGTTTCGCTAGTTACAAGAGTAAGAGTCTTAATAACACTGCAGTTTGGTCTTGATTTAGCTGTCCTGAAGAATCTCACTTATACCTAGCATGGCCTTAAACAATTTTGATCTGCAGATAGTCTCCCATGGTGCCACCAACCAAGCAACTCTTTCTTTGGAACACTTCAAGACACTTGCGCCGATAGTAACCACAGGATATAATCCTGAGATTTTAACAATAGGAAAGCCGTTATGTGTGTGCAACTGCAATGTTGAGCCTGCGTGGGTCACAGAGTCAATAT
This sequence comes from Geotrichum candidum, assembly GCA_013365045.1. Taxonomy (NCBI): domain Eukaryota; kingdom Fungi; phylum Ascomycota; class Dipodascomycetes; order Dipodascales; family Dipodascaceae; genus Geotrichum; species Geotrichum candidum. Next base: position 170,936 of record QQZM01000029.1, on the reverse strand, counting down.
TTGAGCTGTGGGTTGAGCGCACGGAAGTGAAATGACAGTGCTTTCAGCAACTCTTAAACACGACCACAGAGGCTGCTTCGAGTTCACCGTCGCCGTTACCAAAATCTGGGATTTCCTCAGTTTCTTTCACCGCTATTCTTTTTTTTTTTTTTTTTTTTTTTTATCGGCGTACATCAAATAACATTTGATGCTTACAAAACCTGATTTTATATAATAGGTGAAGTGTTCTGTAGCCAAACAGCATTTTCTGGTTCTAATCGTTCTGGACTGCTTAATCTGATCTTTGGTAGTGCTTAAGTTCACTGGAAACATTTGAATCAGAAAAGCATTTGCTTTCGAGTATTACTTGTTAATCTTTTCCAGTACTTAATTATAGGAAAAACTGGAAGCCAGTCTTGTAACATTTAATTTTTAAGATGAAAAGTTCAATGCAAGGTTATTGATTGTATTAATTGAAGGAGCGCAAACTAAGACTGGTCTGTTCGTAACTTATTTCAGAAAGCAAACAAAAATTTTCGAAATAATGGTTTTTTTTGGGCCTGGCTAATCTTGAATGAACATAAAAGGGGTGCACAAGGCTTTTTTTATTGTGGAAATCAGCTATTTGTTGAGCTCGCCTAGTCATGGTAGACATGTTATAGAAGGGATATATCCTGTTCTTTTAGTCCTAATTTTCCATCCAAAACTATAGGTATCTATTTTTTTTTGTAGAAAACTGCAAACATACAAATGGAAGAAACCTTCTTTCTCAAATACATATGACATATAGCATTCAATTTGTAGCTTCTTCAAATATTCACACCATTCCAACATTTGGAATAAACATTTTGCTTAAAAAAGTCACACTCATAATAATTACTTCCAGACGGTGAAAAAGAGGTTGAACGAAACATTAATCATTGATGAAGTAATAATTAAATAGGCAAATGTAAGACATGTACTGAAATAATGCGAGCTAAAATAAAAAAGCCACAATGAAAACCAGAAAGCTTGCACTGCCAGCCAGTTTTAGAATTAATAAAATTTGAACTTGACAAGAAGATTCTTTTAAATAAAAATATTTATTTTTAGTTTCAGAATAACACAAAACCAACCAAGGGTGCATCCAAACCCCAATGCTTTCATTGTATTCAACAGATTGTATTGATTAAACCTATCACAAGTTTCAGTCCTTAAAAGAATTCAAACTTTATAAATTCATTTACTGAAGTAAACCAAAATTCCATGGCATCTCATGAATAATCTCCAGGATTCTTTCTACAAAATAGTAATCACACCTATAATTAGCCAAAAATATTTAAAAACAAGTCCAAGAATCTGAAAACTAGATCAATAATAATTCTGGTATGGTATAAAATCTTGTCAGCTGGCCTCAGCAAAACGTTCTATATTTGTGTTTTGCAAAACGGGGTTTTCAGCTGTTTCAATCTATTTATAATCCTTAGTAGTCCAATCAAATGATTATTGTTTCTTTTTTGTTTTGTAACTAAATAGTTTTAACAATCAGTTTTTTGAAAACGCTTTTGTTCGTTTGGCTGTGATTAAATGTTGTATGGTACTTGAACCCACAATTGTGGTAGTTTGATATGACAAAAGAATTCAAATACTTTTCTTCGCATCTCTTCTTTATTTAGAATCATAAACATTTGAGATTCTTTTTGTATCTGTAAAATTAATCTTTGTTTTTTTACATTCACATTGTTGCTTTTGGCCATTTCCATTAATGGCTTTGAAACAAACAATTATGCTATTTTATAGTTTTTGAAGACAATACTTAAACACTGTGATGTTTTCAGGAATCTATTGTAAAAGAGCTGGATTCATAAGCCCAGCTACCACTGGCTCTTAATAAATTTCCTAACATTGAACTATTGATTTGTCACAAACAATGACATTCACTGTCTTAGTGTTTTTTTAAATCTAATCAGGATATTACTTCAGTATCTTATATTATACTTGAGGTTAACTGTAGAACCTTCATAGGTGTTCGCATACGCATCATCCATCTTATATTCCATCTAGCAAATTTAGAAAATTTATATGGCCTAACTCTTAAAATATGCTTGTTTTATTAAGTTACTAGTCCAGACACCTATTTCCTATTTTTGTTTCCTAGTATCAGAAGGCGGGAGCCCTAACTGCCTAAGCTGATTAAGTTTGTGGTCCTGATCTAATTGTGAAATAATATTTATGAAATACTTCCAAGAACTCTTCTAGCCATCAACGCATTAGGTGTATGATTAAGAATCCTTTACTAGAACTTTTGTCCACGGCTAACTTTTGATACTTGGTATTGTGTGTTGGTAGTTTTATTAGATTGTATATAGATTTATATCCTGCCATCTTTCTTCTAATTTAAAAGATTCTTGCTACACCTGTTGTTTATTGCGTACTTTTGAAATATTTTGAGTACCATTGCAAGAATTCTCAATATTCATGAGCAAGTGTTACATAATGCTACCATCAGCTTTTCCTTAACCCTCCCATAAGTTATGCCAAAGTATTACCTTCAAGCCCTATGCTATGCTCACCAAACTTTGAGTAAAAAAAGATTTTTTTGATGCCATCAGCTCTCTCTTTCTGGACTGCTTTTTGTGTGATTTGGCGTTAACTCTGTAGATTTCCCGTTCAGAAAAAGTTTTACTGGTCCGTCTACTAGCTATGAAAATCAATTAAATTCGTACTTTATCATTATATTCTACTTTGATTAAGAATCATTACTTTTGCATTTAATTCATCTTTTTTACATTTGTCATCCCAAATTCCATCTCTTTCAATCTACTTTTGGCTGGTTTTCATGGTTTACAAATTTCATTTTTGATAACAAAAGGCAACAAAATTTACAAGTTAGTACGATTATATGAAAATGTTCATCAAACTATTGATTTTCTATCTACCTATCAACATTAAACTACTCTTGTCATTTTGGCAGTCAGTAATCAAATTTGGCTAAGTTTTGCATTCATATAAATTGTATCAAGTCAACTTCAAGGCTCAATTTGTTAGATTTTAAGAAGGTTGTGGTTTTATTTCTATTTAATATTTTATAATCTCCATGAAAATTTCTTTTGTTAAATGAGCAATAAATTGGCTTTTCTACTTATTATCAACCAGCAAGTTAAATTTATCAACTTATAAAACCCATTATTTCAACACTTGTTTTTTTTACCCCTACAATTTATAAGTTCCCCTTTCTAAGATTAATAAATCAGGACTATCTATCACCAAAAAATCACATTATTATGCAAAATAATTATATCGACAACGAATCCATTGATAACTTGGGTAGTGGTACCCAAAGTTCATATGGCTTTCGCGGACGTGGAAGTGATCGCGGGTCATCTCAGTCCCGAGGGAGCCATGGTATGTCCCGCCAAGGTTATGACCGATATGCCGTGCCCGAGAACAATGGTATGTTTTCTAGTACTGGTGAGTACAGTAGATACTACTCGCGTGTGATTCAAGAAGAAGTTTACGCCAATAAACAGGCCAACAAGGAAGCAGCCTTAGATAATGTCACAATGCACTGGCATCCCAGAGAACGTGGAAGTGTAATTGTTGTGGATGCCCCAGATACACTTAATAGAAGACTCTACGGCAAACGTGCGCATATCTTTCTGGATATTCCTAAGGTATACTCTGAGAAGGGTGTAAAAGGAGTCATCATCAATGTGACCAACAAGCTACCCTTGAAAATATTTGTCTTTAGCTTTAAGCAGGTGTTTTTAAACACACGTACAGTTAAAGGAAAACTTTCCTTAATCCCCATGAGTGGGTTCAAAGCGGCAGAGCAGGCTGTGATGCTGGAAAACTTGAACAGTATCCCGCAAGTTATTTCAACTCAGATTCTTAAAAACAGTTCAGTGGTACCTAGTGATAAGAGACCTATTGAAGATATTCGTTCAATTACAGGAACTAGTGATCTCAATGAAATTCAAAGTCAAACGCTTAAAAATGTTTTTCGGTCATCATTATCTTTAATTCAGGGCCCACCTGGTACAGGTAAGACAACACTTGCAGCAAGCATCATATACAATATGTTTCATGAAACCAAGGCCCCCATACTGGTATGTGCGCCCTCTAACAGTGCTGTCGACAACCTGACAGAAAAGCTGTTGAATACAGGGCTCAATCTTGTCAGAGTAGTATCCTACACTGGGTACGGGCGCCTTCCAAACTTTATCAAAAGGGTCACATTATTGCAAAAGGTCCTCACTAATCCGGCGACTAGTCCCAAATTTATCTATCAGGCCAAATTACTCCTGCATACAAATCACCATTTAGAAGCGGAAGAAATGATGGATTACAACGACAAGTTGGACAATTATCAAAATGATGTTCTCGCTGAGGCTGACGTTGTGCTCTGCACTTGCACAATGACAAATAGGGATATCATCAAGAATATTGCATCCAAATTTCAGTTTGCCCTTATTGATGAAAGCACTCAGGCAATTGAACCTGACTGCCTGCTACCATTTGAGCTCAATAGCGGCCATGTAGCGCTTTTGGGTGATCACATGCAGTTAGGCCCCATAGTCAAATCGTCAAAACTCAAAGAGTCAACTTTTGCCAAGTCACTTTTTGAGCGGCTTGTTGACAATGGGTTTAAGCCCTTCTTGCTTGGAATTCAATATCGAATGCATCCAAAGCTATATGAGTTACCAAATAGCCTATTTTATGATAACTCAGTGGAGAGCAGTGTCACTGCTGAGCAGCGCACACAGAACGTATCGTTTTGCTGGCCCGCGTCAGATTATCCAATGATGCTATGGCATTGTGATCAAGAGGAGACTGTTGATATTGACACATATTACAATATACGAGAAGCACGCCGGTGTAAAGTTCTCATTGACATGCTACTTGAAAGTGGTGTTTCCGCAACCCAAATTGCTGTGATTACTCCCTATGCTGGCCAGCGTTCATACATTCGTAATGTAGTTTTTGATCACGATGCGTCCCATGCTGCAGTAGATGTCGAGATTCTTGAAGACTTTCAGGGCCGAGAGCGAGATTACATTATTTTCACATGTGTGCGCTCTAATTCAGATCGTCGAATTGGGTTTCTTGCTAATGAGAAACGACTTAATGTCGCTATTACCCGTGCCCGCTGTGGTTTATTTATCCTTGCCAATGTCGACATGTTCAAATATGTTGCATACTGGGACCCTCTGGTTAGATTTTTTAGGGAAAAGGGTTGTCTCGTGTCCGGGCCATTTGACAACCTGGTAATTGATGTGCCCGTTCCTGTCTCGGGTAGCAGCAAGTGCTAATAGAACTGTGTTGTTGTAATTGATCGTCAAAATAGATAGGCAAAACTTCCAGTGGTGAGTGTTCTGTGAACTTTTATGCAAGTTGTTTTGTGTGTGTACACAGATCTTTTTTTTTTCAGTAATGTCAATCATGTAAAAAGTCCTTCAAATAATAATTTATTTTTGAATCGAATCATTGACTATAAATACTTTTATGAAGTATAACGTGAGACTAAGTAATAACCATTTCAAGCTTTGTAGATGGTGAAAACAATCGTTATTGTGCCCCATGCCATAATGAAACAGGTAGATAGATAGATAGATAGATAGATAGATAGATAATCAGTTTATTGTCCTTACATCAAATAGTTACAAAATTACAAAACAAAATGACATACAAAGAAGACATGAAAGTTCAAACGCATTTGTCTTTATGAGACTGGCAAAGTAGCGGTGTCAGCGCGCGTAATAAGTTCAGACGTTCGATGGCGCCGAATTTTCCATGAAAGTATCCATGTGCTAAGGGAAACCTGAGATACATAACACCCAGTAGCTCAATACCAGAGATTGACACCCAGTAAAACCTTAACAAGCTGCTTAATCAAGCGAACCATCAGCAAAGAAGTTGCGGTAATGAATCTAAGAACTTGACTACCGC
>QQZM01000029.1:37764-165019 GCA_013365045.1 Geotrichum candidum | reverse complement strand
AGTAGCGGTGTCAGCGCGCGTAATAAGTTCAGACGTTCGATGGCGCCGAATTTTCCATGAAAGTATCCATGTGCTAGACGATAGAGTAGTAGTGGCTGGTTTCACCTGGTGTGTCATAATCTGATTGCCATTCATTACGCGAAGCTGGGGAAGACCTGAGTTCATCCATTTCGGTTCTGTTACTTTGCCATGAATTGTTAGTCTCGCTTTTCTTTTGCTCAGAAAATATCAATGTGTGAAAATTTTATGGCCTTAAAACATGAAGAATATCATCATCCAACCTCAACAAAAATTGACTTTAGTTATTACTATACTTTACCAACATTAAAATACTTTAAAATTAAATTATTGAAATGAAAAACAAAAGCTTCTGATTTAAATTTGTGTAAATAACCATGATGAAATCTTACTGATTATAAAACTATCATACTTTCTCTTCAAGAATTGTCCGATGTAGTGTAATGGCTAGCACGGTCCGCTCTCACCGGGCAAATCAGGGTTCAATTCCCTGCATCGGAGTACATTTTTGTCAACCAAAAAACTTTTTTTTTTTCTGGTTTGATGAATGGAAATACAATAATATTTCAACTGCGGGTACATATTTATTTGATATAGAAATCTCTCTGTTTTATCTTCCGATTGATGGCTTCAGTCCCTAGAAAAAAAAATTTTTTAAGCCAAAAGTGGCGATTCTAGGGGGAATGACTGGGCCTGATCAACCCAGTTTTGTTCCCTCACCATTGGTGATCAGGTTAGTCCGTCGTTTGTCTGTGGAAACTTCAGTTCCGAGAGATCTTTGGATAGAAGATGTTAGGACAACGTTTTTACAAGGTGGTTGGGTATTACTATTAGATGGCAGGGCCTCATAGATCTTTTAGACCTGTTGGTCTTTTTCAAATACTATTGTTTAACTTCCTTAGAGGGTCTTGATATGGCGTCTGATACAAGTGTGTTAATTAAAAAAATTTTTATAATATTTTGAAAATGGAGTGCCTTCCCATGTCTTTCTCCCTATCATTTGTTATTAGCACAGAAGATGGTATAGTAATTTTTTTTTTTTCAATTTCAAAAAGAATCAGGAGTTCGAACTCTAAAAAAGCTTTTCTCAAGAAGCTGCATTTTATATTAAGTAGAATGTAATCACTTGAAATGTATTCATCTGTTTTCTATTTGATTACAGTTACAGTTATTAATGGGCTTTCTTGATTGTGAGCATCTAGTTGAGACAGTTTTCAAGAGCACTACGATCTGGAGCTGAAATAGCTTAGTCCGAATATGGTAAAGTACGGTCCCATTTTTCATAGTTTCTTATGCCATTCATGTCTTGAAATAGTCCAGTTTCCAGATTTTATGTTGCGGCGTGAGCTTTCTTAGTACGATCACACCGGAACAGCTCCTAAGATCGTCACTTGTCTTTATAAATAATGTTGTCTATTAGCTTCCATAGGCTTAGCTTTCGAAAATATGCACTCAAAATCAGTTTCCTGTGGAGAGTGATTTAAAATAGTTTTTTGTATTAAATTGTCAGTTAACTTTTTGAATTTTCGGATGAGCCTAACTAGTGATAATCAGTTTTAGTATTGCATATAATGTAAAATATCATCACTGTTTTGCCATGGGTAATAGCACATGATATTATGATGATTTGGAAAGGAGATTAAGCTAATGATAACAAAAGATTTGATACTATAGTGGTTTTATTTACTTACACTAACATTCTTTTGCTAGGAACCTGCCAGAAGGCTTTACGACACAGCATAGATAGACAATCAGTTTATTGTACTTACATCAAATGGTTACGTACAAAATTACAAAAGAAAACAATATACAAAGACACGAAATTTCAAAACATTTGTCTTTATGAGACTAGCAAAGTAGCGGTGTCAGCACGCGCAGTAGGTTCCGATGTCCGATGGCGCCGAATTCTCCATAAATATCTTCATGTGCTAAGGGTTACTATACACATGCGCATGCAGATTTTTCAACCCAGTATTGAGCCCGAAGTTGACTGAACAATACCCACGGGGTGGCGGGTACCTGTCGTGACTGTAGAAGTTTTGCTCGTTTCGATCACGGCATTGTTGGGTAATCTGGAGCCAAGAATGTCCCTTAAAATGGATGCGGTCCTACTCCGTGCCTCGTGTGCGTTTGCAGCCTAGGTCTCTGAATGGATGTGCAAGCACGCAATGTAGCAGTGTCGTCTAGGCGTGCCATTATAGTCTAGATAGATAATCAACCATTACAGTCTAGTCTGAGTGGTTTTTGTTTGATAGATGATCATTTTATTGTCCTTGCATAGGTAAAATTCATTTTTACCATCATGTTATAGCTTATATTGAAATGAAAAGCATACTGTAATTATAGGTATCAGCAAGATGCTATTGTCACGCATATATTAGTTACAGTCAGAGATTATTCAACTTGGCACTCAATCACCGAGTCGCCCAAAACAGCAAAGAGCCGCCACTAGGAAAACTTCGACCTTGCTCAACCTACCAAATTCTTTTCTTTAGGGTCATATTCGGCATTGTAAAGTTTTTTTCTTTTCCGATTCTGGTATTTAGAGATGCCAGTATTAAATCCGCCAGTTCAAAAAAAGGTGCAACGTGTGACTACGCTTATCCATGCTATTAATAAAAGAATTGACAATTACAAAGATTTCGTAATAAACTTTGACCATAGATTTCGAACAGCGATATCTGAACCATAAACCCTAAACAAGATAATTCACTTGAAGTTGATACCTTTTGTACATGCAAGACATGCCAAAGCTGAGAATACAATGAGATATCAGGCCAGAGCTGATGTTATTTAAACGATTATTGCGCCAAAACAGAGTCATTAGTAAGGGCTACTATACTCCTGAAACAAAGTACAAATAGCTGCATTTGGTGCTTAAAGTTCGGCTATTCTACGATAAGCAGCGTCTTATTGTTTACTAGTTTTCGGTATTTGATTCTCAGAGAATACAATATCTCCCATGCTAGTTGCACTCTTTGCTGAAATAACAATAAAACCCCAAAGAAATACACGATGAGTAAAACTGACAAATGCATTTTTTGTTGATTTTTCAGTGCCTTTTAAGCTCTGGCAGACAAAGCCCCCTGAACTTTGTCACTCACCGCCAAATATTTCTTATATCCGCCGGCCTTAACAAGGCTTATTTTAAGCATTGTTTGTGCTGACGCCGTTCTGTATATGCTTAATCTAATTTCAAACCTAGTATATATATATATATAACACGGCTTGCAGACCTCGTTTATCTCCCAAATCAACCCTTAATCATGTCCCCTCAAACACACGACATTGTCATTCTTGGAAACAGCTTTGCGGGACTCCGCATTGCCCACGTCTTACTGGGCGACGTTATCCCTAAGCTGGCTGCCTCAGGCTCTACGCGCAAGTTTCGCGTTGTGTTTGTCGCGCCCTCGGACCGCTTTTACATGAACATTTCCTCTCTGCGTGCGCTTTCCCGTCCATCCCTGATCGACGACGAGCGTTTGCAGCTCGAGTTTCTGCCGCATTTTGAAAAGTACAAGGCCACTGCACCAGTCGAGTTGGTACAAGGCTACGCGACTCAGCTCGATGCTGAGCGTCGCGTTATCACTGTTAAGCGCACCGGCGATTCCACTGCTGCTGAAGAGACCGTCGAGGTTCCCTATGACAGCTTAATCATCGCAACCGGCACGTCTACCTCCACGGTGGCAATTAAAAGTCGACCCACGGCTACAGCTGATGTCATCCGCAAGGATTTGCAGGATCTTGCAGCCGAGATCAAAGCTGCCTCCACCATTGCCATTGGTGGTGGTGGCACTACTGCTGTGGAGCTCTCCAGTGATTTGCGCGAGGCTTATCCTACTAAGAGCGTGACTGTGTATGCCGGCAACTCTGGCATGGTCCCAAGCTTCCCGGAGCCCCAGCGTCAGGCTGTTATCAGCCGTCTCGCGAGCAAGTTTGGCGTCACTATTGTCAACCAGCGCGTTACCCGCGCCGAGCGTGATCCCAACACCGGCCGGTATGAAATTAGCTTAGCTGCTGGTAAGGACGAGGCGAGCACGGCAACCACGGCTGAGCCCGTTGATTTGTACATTTCAGCTGTGGGCCAGACCCCCAACACGGCCTTCCTGCCAGCGACGGTGCTTGATGAGCGCGGATACGTTGTGAGTGACTCGCATCTGCGCGTGACGGGCCTGGGACCACAGGTCTACGTTACGGGCGACGTCAGTGCGCTCTCACTTGGAAATTTGGACAGTGTCCGCACGCAAACGGGTGCACTTAAGGAGACTCTCCAGCTCGAGCTTGCGCTGGCCAGTAAGGACTCCGGCAGCGGTGCTTCCGCCGTGGCCGACGAGTCGGCGTTCATCTACGCGGCGCCAAAGCCCAAGCTTCCGCTGAAGCATTGTGGTGTGACTCTTGGCAGCACTGGCGGTGTCGGTCTCTTCAACGGCCACCGCATCCCTAACTTTATTTTGCGCCTGGTTAAGGCTCGTGATGCGAGTATCTCGGGTGCTCCTGTAATGGTTGGTGGCTCGTCCTTTTCGCTGAAATTGCTCGTAGGCCAAGTCAAGAAGGAGGACGCATGAAAGTCTCTATATATGTTTAAAAAGTGGTTAGAAATAGTGATAGCTAAATGTAGTACAAGTGTTACAAACAGATGCATATAAAAGAAAAATAATAATAATAATGATTGATTTGAATACACGGTTCCTCACAAATTATGACAGCCTGATCATGGATTAGATACACTAAAGAAGAATGACCAAAGAATGTTGAAATTTTTTATCTAGAAATAGTTAAAAAGTTCCATATTGGTGTTAAATATGGACCCCAGAGTCCGGGATACACATTTGAATAAAAGATATTTGCAAAAAAATTGTAAAATATCACCTCTATCTTATTGTACACTCGACGTGAAACCATTAATATGTTCTGCAAATACCCTGGCTATTACCATCATGTATTCTAGTCAAATATCTTTTATTTCATCGCCGACCCTCCTAAAGATACCACCTAGCTATCTTCATCTTCACGTGAAGCTTTTGGCCAAGTCCAGTATCCTCCAGACTGAAATTGTCCTTTTTTTTTTTTTTTTTTTGGACAATTAAACGTTGGCAATAGTCACAACCAATGTATTCTCTATAGTCTCTGCCAATTCAGTAACCGATTTGAATCAGCCGTACTGTTATTTCTGGGCTGTGATCATTGGATCTCACCAAAAAAAACAAACAAAAAAAACAAAAAAAAAAAAAAACAAGAAGCCATTCGGGGCGTGAAATTATTATAGTATTTGTCGGTACCTTGTATTCAATAATTTTAGTTGTTGTAGATTTTGTTCCTCGACCGTGTCCTATCTTTTAAAACTTTTCTAAAAAAAAACCGTTTGATTTCCTTATGCTGTTGATATTATTGTTACCCATATTTTCCTTTATTTGTTAATATTATTATTTTTTTTTTTTTTTTTTTTTGGTTTGATAAAATTTCCTTTTACTGTCCTGGAAATTATTATGAAATTATTATGAAATTGCCATAATGGCACTATTCTGTCGAATGACTTGACGCAAGCTAGTCACCTCCATGTCATCATTGTCGCCAGCGGCACTGAAAATCGAACTGCGGCGGGACCGTGCGGCCGCTACGGAGTGGTGACCAGGCCGTGTAGGTGGGTATGGCAAACAATCGCCGGCGTCATTCTCATCGGTGCTATTAGTGCTTACCGTAAGAGAATTCAAGCTTACCGGGCTGGCGATTTCCTGTTTGTTGATAATGTTATTACTGCTGTGGGGTTCAACCCCCTCGGGGTGCTCGGATGTGACAAGGTCAACAAACGAGCAAAAGCTGAGCACCCGCGGTCGTGGTTGCGGCGACTGCTGTCGCGGCGAAGGAAAATCAGTAATCGACTCGTATGAGCTTTGCTTGCCGTCGCTAGTGGGCGTCCCTGACGCCAACGATACCGGAGTTTGGTTGCCAGTTGCTGATATCGCTGTGACTGATACATTTGAAAAGCTGAAACTGCGCAACGATGAAGGCCGCCGCCTTGATGTAAGCACATCAATGCTCTCTGAGCTGAGCCTGGGCTCTGTCAGTGCCTCGGTCGACGCCTGTAGCACTGTCGGGATGAAATCATCATTGAAAAAATGTAGCGGAATGTTATTCGCCGATCCATCTTGCTGTTTTTGCTGTTGATACTGGTGCTGCACTGAGCGCTCAAAAATATCGGCAGTTGCGGCATTTGCCGCTGGGGTCAAGTATGGGAACAGCTGGTTGTAGAATGAGTCGCGTGTGACAAGTGACGAGAAGGCAGTGTTGGTAAGTGAGGGTGTCGGAGACGACAACGTGGCCGGCAAAGAGTGCAGCGGGAACCGCTGAGCTGCAACTTCTAATGGCATGTCTGGGTAGCAGTAATGAGTAGGTTCGTTGGGGTTGAGGTTAGATGAAAGTGGGTCAAAGTACAAACTGATGAGAGAATTCGTGTCACTATCAATCGAGATTGGCGATCCGGGGCAATAGCTAATATCTTGGGCAGGGTCTTTGTCCAAGCTTCTGGAGGGCTTCAAACTATGATTATTGTTATTATCTGTAGAGTTGGAGGCGCAATCGCCTATATTTAAAGTGTTTGCGTTAGCAGGAGAAAAGCGGAAGCAAGAAGAAGAAGAGTCCGAGGATTCTCGCAAATGACCACTCGTCTCCTGTACAAGACTTGATTCGCAGTGATTATTGCCAGTCAGTTGACTCTGATCAGAAGCAGCCGCACCGTCACGAAGATCATTGTTTCCCTGCTGGACCTGCGGCAGGGACTGCTGATGGTGAGGTCCGGAATTAAGGCTGCTTTCGTAATTAGCAGCGGCATCGCTATGGCGGTTTTTATTCGTGAGTTCTGTACTCTTATCAATAATGAAACTGTCACGTTGGGCACTACTTGACGATCCGGCACCAAGCACTGCTGAACTGCATGGTGCTGTATCGGTTGGTTCCTGGGGCAGCTTGGCCGCACCATGACAAGAAGCCGCATTACTGGAAACGGTAGTATTGGGTGGGGCCGTTTGTTCTGCACGTTTGTTGGTCACAGAAAGTTGGCCATGTGGTGGCTGGTCGCTCTGCTTTTGCGCAAATGTAGACTTTGCCGACTCATTTATCTGGGGCTCTGATTGCTGCACCAAACAAACCCTTTCCGATGAAGATGAGGTGCTGGATGGCGGTGTCGGTAGCGGCGCATTGTAGTTGTTGTATGGCGCGGGGTGAGCTAGCTCACTGTGCCGCCGTAGAGCTGATGCTGGTGCATTTGTCGCTGACGTCACGAAAGGGTTCCACGAATACCGCAGGTTTCTCCTCTTCATGGTGTTTCTCCACGCACGGCTATCGCTATTATCGTTGTTGTTACCGGTATGGGGCGTATTGTTATCACGAATATTATTCTTGGGGTCAGATGGACTCACTGGCGGTCGGTAGTTGATGATTGATTCGATGGAAAAGGGTCCTGTCGGGGTCGGTAAGTCGATTTCCGATCTCCGTTTCGGCTGCGGATAGTTCGTAGGATAGTAGACCTGCTGTTTAGTGAGCAGCGAATCAAGCGTCTGGCACTCATCCTGTGACAAGTTCTCGTCGCCTAGAAAGTCTGCCAAAAGTTGTCAGTAATTTCACTCGTGCAGTCTACAAGGCCTAAGCGGTTGAAAAAAAAATACTATCAGTATTTACTCACTGCCAAAGTCCTCGTCGGCATCCTTTTTGCTCCGTCCGCGGCGTCTGTTTTGTCTCAGTTTCGGTAGCCTCAGCATTGTAATAAATCAACAAGTTTCTAAAGACGTAGGCTCGCTGTAGATGCCGAAGGAAAAAAAAAATTGAGGTACCACAAGGAATCAAGTCAGTTATATACTATCTGGGTGCTTCAAAATAAACCAAGTCTATATGTAGCGTTTTATTTTTAGAGATGTTTAGTGAAAGCGCGGCAAGCCAGGTGCAAGAGGGCTCAGAAATGCGATGGCTGGGTACACGATATGCAAACCCAACCTTCCGACTCCCATTCACTGAAACACTTTAACCCCAAATTTTTGAAACATTTTCCATGGTCAATTATAGTCCTGGGATATTAGTACTTGACATGTCAATCTTAGACCCTGTTGTTTTGGTATTGGGTGGTATGACGAGATTGTATCGCACACTACCTGGCTCTCAGCCCTTGGAATTGCGGAGTGTCAGCACAAACAGTTCAGCAAATCTCAGTCAAAAGAGAAGCACAGTCCACAGTTATAAAGGGTTTGTGCAAAACAATACAATGAAGCCTGGGGGTCCTCAGCAGAAATCAAGACCTTTGGACTAATAGCACAAGACAATGTACTGATGTGAGTTACAATCATGATGAACCACCATACGATACCAGCAAACAGTTGTCAGTTGGGCTTATCAAGACCGCAGCTAAGAGCTTGTACCCCTATTTAGCGCGTGGCCTATTTAAGCTTTTCTTTGTTCACTACTCTCGTGTTTATGTTCTATAATCCTGAAAGCAAACAAAATCCAATTAGGGTACTGAGACTCATCAGTAAACAAAGGTCCCTAAGAATGAGACTTTAAAGGGTTGATGACTTGCTTTTTGTTTGTTTTTAATAAGCGAGAAAGGGCTATGTGTGAAAATGCCGTCATGGACATTATGTGCATTTTCTAATTTTAGGGTTTTAGCCAGGAACTAATTTATGCTGCAATATCTCACCAATGCGATAGGGGCTCAGCGATAATCATATTACTTGGCATTTTTTTATTTTATTTCATTCCCGTGTGAACGTGCAGCCTGACAGTAAAGTTTAAAATCTTCAGGATCCGAACACACGAGGCAGATGATGCAGTCTGAGCACATCAAGTTCTCGGTTCTCCTTTAGCATTGCAGCACTATGAGATAGTTGCAATTAAAACTTGTCAGTCATCGACGTCATTACCATTTGGAGCTTGAGTCTTAATCTAAGCCACGGAAATGACTTGTGAAGTGGCCCTCCTTATCAGATTTGGTTACGCTAGATCATCACCCCAACTACCATCGCTTTATAAGCATGAGCCTGACTTGACGATTTGCACTCCACTGTCCCAACATCTATGATCGCTACCATAAGATCCTTCTTTGATGGTGCAACTGTTTCATATTTGGACCCATGTAGTCTGTGAAGCAGCTGCTAAATTTTATCACCCCGGAGCTCGGGAGCATAAAACAAGCCAACCCGACTCCTACTATTAAATTCATAATTGCCTCCAGATAGTGACAAGTTTTATGAACAGTCTACTGTCCTACTGCATTGTCATTGGTCTGAATCAGAGCTGATTCATATCGGCAGTTTTACTTTCTGGCCGTGAAAACAGAGGCAAAACACGGGGAAAAAAAATGATTTAATAATAATTCACGTCAATATACTGACAGGAATAATATTTTTGGTAGACGCTGGCTTGATCATGACGGCTCTATCTCCTCAAGTGTTCGCAACCGAATTTTGAGCCCAAAAACCTGCAACGAGATGGTTATTATGCCATTACCCATTGCATCCCTTTTTTTTTTTTTTTTTTTTTTTCAAGCCGATATAAATAATATGGAGGCCACTGTTTTCTCTTTCGTTCTTTTTTTTTTTTCCTTCTCTTTTTTTCTTCTCATTTTTATTTTTAAAAATCCCTCGTTTCTAAGAATCTCATATAGCACTCTCATAATGTCCGCTCCTCCCCCTCATCCTCCTTCTGTTCCCCCTGGATGGGTTGCACGATTTGACAACAGATACAACGCGTAAGTTATTTTTATTTTCCAGATCAATTGAGTTTTTTGTTTTGCCCTTTTTGAGCTAAACCGTTAATAGAATATTCTAACTCAAACCCACAGATACTACTATGTCGATGAGTCCACGGGTCGGTCCCAATGGGAACCCCCGGCTCCCCAGGGCCCGCCAGCCTACCAGGGCTACAACCAGGGTCCTCCCGGAGGATACAACCAGGGCTACAACCAGGGCCCACCCGGAGGATACAACCAAGGATACAACCAGGGCCCCGGATACGGCGGTGGCTACAACCAAGGAGGCTACCCACCCCAGGGTGGCTACGGCGGACCCCAGCAGGGATACGACCAGAACCGCGGATACGGTGGTTACGGCGGCAACTACCCTCCTCAACAGCAGCAGTATGGCCAGCCGGCGCCGCAGCCTGTTGTCATTCAGCAACAGGCTGAGGCCAAGAAGTCTGGCATGGGTGCTGGCGCGGGCCTGGCGCTCGGTGCTGGTGCCGGTCTGCTTGGTGGCATGATGTTGAGTCATGCTTTGGACGATGATGACGACCGCCCTATGGAGCAGACCACTGTCGTCGAAAACAACTATTACGTTGAAAATAACGGTGATGGTGATATTGACGCTGATTTTGATTAAGGCTTTTTACAAGTAACACCCAGTGCGAAGATTTAGATGAATATATACATATTTTTAGCATGATAAGTGAAGGTACATGAGGCAATTGTTGGCATTGAGTGCCATCAGATAATGCTAATTGGCCAAAAGTTTCTTGTTGCGAGTATATTATTTTGTTGTTGTTGGCACTGGCAGTTGGATAAGGCTACTGTCACTTCGGAATCTACAGACGTGGACGGTTTATCCAGTGGTGATTAACCGAGTACTAAACAGACTGCTTTTGAAAGAGGAAAAAAAAAAATTTCATATTAATAATATTAATAACGGAAAACCTGTGACCAAAGATTTGGAAGCAGCTGGGGAGATCTGTGCTATTCCAAACACGCCCATTCAAACTAAGGCCACGAAGAATCTTTTGCGTGGTTTACATTTTTCATTTGTTATCGTTGAATTGGCATTGCCATGATGAGACTCCAAATATCACCAAGGATCTCCAAAGCTTTCTAGTTTCTAATTTTTTTTTTTTTTTTTTTTTTTTTTTTTTTTTTTTTTTTTTTTCGCGATAAAAGTGATCTCATCTATTTAAAGAACATTCATTTTCACACACACACAATCCCAAAGCACTGCTATAGCTCGGTTCCTTCTCAAAAACGGCGCTGCCGCGTGTAGGTACTGACCATGAATTGTAAAACCCAAAAAGACTTGGAGGCCGCTCTGTTGCCTGTATAAATATAATCATGAAAAGGCACAGTGTGTCAGAATATACAAAAATTACCTACTTGATTACAAAACTTGGACCACCTAGAGATATCTAGAGCATGCTAATGGCATTGTCAATATCATGAGAGATTTGCAAACTTCTTAAAAATAGCCGAGTCGATTTCCGTTTCATTTTCTTAATAATTCAAAACCGCCATTTCATGGTCCATAGACTGGCATTCTCAGCATTAAGGCACTTTTGTCGCATTACAGAATACTTGTTGATTAATAATTAAGTTAAAAGATATAAGGTACAAATCTTATATTTTATTGCCAGGGTGCAAATGTTCAGATGAATTGGGGTTTTGCGGTAACTGCGGCGTTTTTCCGCTAATTACCGCTTACGCATAATTTCTAAATCAGGTATCCATTATATAAAAGCCTTGACGCTTTTCACACCAAATCTCCCTTTAAGATCACTAACACTCCCTCAATTAACACAAAAACTATCGACGTATCAATCATGGCTGCTGTTATCGACTTTGCGCAGGATCTGTGGTCCTCCATCTTAACGCCTGGTACCTCTCCAGCGCTGATCAAAGCCACTCATTTTTCTTTCGCTGCTTTACTGGCTACGCTGCTCTTTTTGCTTGTGGCCACGAAGAACATTCACTTTGTCTTTCTGACAACTATTGCATTAGGCCTATGGGCAGCTATTACCTGGTTTATCAAGGAGGTTGAACTGGAGAAGCAACGTCAGCAGCAACTACAATCCAAGGAGGAGCAAGCGGAAAAGACCGACGATAGTCCCGAGGAGAAGAAGCAGGAATCAGCAGCGACAGCGGTCGCCTCCGAGGCCAATGCAACCGTGCGGTCAAGAAAGGCTTAAATACTTTTGTTTTCGATTTCCATTGTTATATATCTGATTTAATGACCATTCTAATTCTTTTTCCTCTTTGATTAGTCTCGTAGGACTCGACAATGATCCCTGGTCGTCGTGGGTAGTCTGTGCTGGCGTGGGTGTGTGAAAAAAAAAAACTTGTAGTTTAATTTTTGTCACCACCTTGAAATTTCTACTTTTCTCCATATTCCGCATTGTCAGACCCTCGACGACGACAATAAACGTCAACCGCCAAGCATCGCTGCCTATACATTACCATGCTAACCAGCCACCAGCTGCAATATGCCATGGCCTCTGCGCGCCCTTTATTGCGCCGGCTGATTGCGACCACAGCAACCACCCACGAGGATCTCTCCCACCCGCTGCTGCGCTCCTTCCCCAAGCTCTCGGGCTCGGGGCCCTTTGCGCTTGACCCGGAGTTCAAGCTGCTCGGGGCACCCTACCCATCGGCCTTGTGTGTAACGCTGCCCAGCGCTGGTGATCTTTACGTCAATTCTGATCACGCGGCCGTCACCGGCATCACTCTCTCGACCTACCAGTCGGACCAGCAAGCGCCGCAGTCACTACCGCAGCAGCAGCAGCAGCACAGTAAGGTCGTACAATCCACCTTTGGTTTCTTATCCAACCCCGCTAGCAGCAGCAGCAAGTGTACCTCGCTGCCCTTTCTATACAAAAAGCTTAGTGTCCCTGACCAGCCGGCCACGGTACTTGTTGCCTCCGAAAACCCTTCGTCGTGCTTGACAACCATTTCCCCAAACAACAAATTTGACTGGCTGGTCTTCCAGCGTCGCGCCATCCTCGCGTGGTCGGGATCCCGCATCAAATTGTGCCCGGAGGCCGCACCAGCGGCAGCAGTGGCAGGCGCAGCGATCGAAAATACCATGCGCGTCTCCGGCACCGCTGGCCATGTTGCCCTTGCTTCGCGCAGCAAATCAATCATCTATGAGTATAAGCTGGCGGCATCTGAGCACATTTACCTCCGCCCTACCTCGGTTCTCGCGCTTACGGTGCCGGCCGCGTCGCGCCCCGACAACAATACACTTACGGCGGCGACACCAACACCATCATCATCTACGCTAGCTACCGACAGCTTTAAGATCCGCCACATCTATTCGATTAGCGATCTGCAGCTGCCCCCAGCACTTGAGCGCTTGCTCAAGGCACCAGCAGCACTGCTCCCTAGCGCTAGCACTCTTGACCGCATTGAATTGCTCAAGGATCTGTGGGGTTACTGGGCTAACTTCAAGACCTACACGTCTGACCTTGTGAGCAAGTATTTCTGGCAAGATGATACTCTGCTCAAGGTCGAAGGCCCGGCCATTGTGCTTGTTGACACCCGACACCCTTCTTTTGCAGCAGAGAAGATCAACTCGCTTGTCAACCGCGTGTAAATAAAATAAAAGGAATAAATAAAGAAAGCAATAAATAAATAATAAAAAAAATGTAAATATATAAGCAAATCATTTCGTCTAGTAGCCTGTAGATAGTATGGTGAGACAACCTACGTTGTGACCCAAATTTCTTTGCCCTCTTTCTCTATCCATTGGCCCAGCTGGTTGATCGAGCTGTCCCATTGCACCAACTTTTGTCGCATGCTATCAATATCCTCCCTGTTAAGCACTCGTGGCTGAAGCCATGTAATCGAGACAGTCTGCGCAACTTCATCAATAGCGCCTTGAATCAAACCAAGGCTCAGTGCCCGCATCACTAGATGCTCAACATCATCAGTCGATAGATGCGTGGCGGCACTTATCTCTGCAAAAGATAGCGTGCGGTCTGAGCTTGCTCGTGCAAATATCGCCTCACCGAGCGCAGCCAAACGGATCTTTTCACGTATTAATGGTAATGAATTTTGCAATATGGGGGTTTTGGCAAAATTGCCAGCTAGCGATGCCTCAAACTGGGAAATATTACCTTGATTTATACTGTGCAAAAGGTCTACAAGCCATTGATACGCGCCGCCATGAAGGGTCTCAAGCACCGGGTGTTGCGATAGCTCACCAAAATTGTAGATCTTGTCACCCAGTAGGGCTGCCACACCTAAATCGTAGGCAATGCTTTGGCGGCGTTTAATGGACACCGTCGATGATAGATCCGGAATGCATGCCAAGTAGAGCAAGCAATTGTGGTAATATTCAGTAAAGTTGTTCTCTTTTTTGTAGTACTCGGCCCATGCCAAATAGTACAATGCGTTAACCTCAGCAATTGATTCAAATACATCCAGATTGTCTCTTGCGTAGTCAAGTAGCCCTTTTGCACCAACAAGGTCCTCAAGGCGTACCTTGACCCTCGCTAGCTCAATCTGGACATATAAAAAGGCATCTCTACTCCCCAGGTTATCGACCTGGAGAGCTAAACCATTAAGAAAAGTAAGGGCTTCGTCGGGGTCGCGGGCTCCTGCGGCAGCCGCAAGTCCAAACGCTACAAACCGTCGCTGGTTGATGCGGGCGTGAAAAAGGCTCACAAACTGGCGGAAAAAACGCAATCTCAACGCTGACGTCACCTTGGGGTGATCATAATACTCTTGCAAAGCCATTGTCAGCTGGTGCCAAAGCTTGCGCTCCCACAGGTCTTCAATTGTGTAAAAGAGCGGTGCAAGGTCAGGGTCCGAGGCACCCCGGAAAGTAGTGAGAATTGTGGGCACATTGCGATCAATATCGGCCTGGCTCATTGTATGGAGATAATAAAAAACAAAACCTAAAGTGTGAAGAGGGTTCGCAGGTTAAAGCAGCTTTTGAATCGGGATTGAGTGGTTCAAGAAAATATAACGATGATCCGAGTCAATTGTGTCAAATAGTGGTTGTCGAAGGTTCGAAGTGTTGTGTGTGATAAAAGGAAGATATCCTGGCTCAACTCACACTTCTTCCCTATCAACGCCTCCCTCCACCTCCAAACCAACGTTTTATAGTCCTTTTTTGGTCTAAAGCTACCAATAACTGCACTACTAACTTTCAAGCTATCCAAAATCAGAGCATGTCTATAAATCTGAACCCGGCCCACTGGCACTACTTTGCCGAGGGTGCTGCCAATCTCATTCTGAAATCAGACCTGCCTGAATACCGCAACAAGCTGCTCCGCGTGCGAAAACTTGCCCCTGGTAGCCCAACTACCTCTGATATCAACCATTTTTACCAGACACAGGTACTCCCCATCTTGGGAGACTATTATGTTGGCACTGAATTAGTTGACCTCCCACCCGGGTTTGCAGCTGCGATCAATAGCAGACTACCTGCCGAGGGGCAGCGCAATGACAAACCACTTGATGAGAACGAAACCCAAGCATTCTTGATGGAGTCTGTCTACGATTCCCCCGACTATTGCCAGGAATCTTTCAAAGTAAAATCTACCACTTTCACGCTTTGTCGGCTACCTATAACTGATGCCAACGTTGAAGACAACAACAACATCCAGGAGATTGTGCTTGAATTCAAGCCCAAGTGGCTAGTGCCATCACCCAACAGCGGCGATACAAGCCTCCGATGCCGCACCTGCGCGCTCGCCTACAACCGCGGCAAGACCCCCGGACTATGTCCACTAGATCTAGTTTCTAATGACGCGGCCGTCGTTGAACGCGCATTTGCTGCCGAATTTGCTAACCTTTCCCGTCATTTGGATCCAACCGTTTACCCCGTGGCGGAGATTGTCGCGCGCGGACTCTACCAATCGGAACTCCTTGACAAGTTGAAGCAACTGCAATCACTTGATGGTCGTGGTATCCTTTGGTATGATTCTACTGAGGAAGAGATTGATGATGATTTTTTAACCGCCATGGCTGCGCGTGATTGTACACTGTTTATCACCATAAAGTTGAATAATGTTAACACCAGCCCTTGTAAAAGTGGAGAAAAGGCGTCTAGGGCGGAAAAAATTGTGAATGTAGGCGGAACTGATTACTCTATTAGACTCAAAATTGCCGATATTGACCTTAAGAACCCGTCCCCGGAAAAGCGCCAATATTGGGCAGACATTGAAAGGGGTCTAATTAAGGAAAACTGGTATTACAAAAAGACCTTGCCTGTGTGCACATCGCTTGCAAGAGGGACAGTTTAAATGCGCTTCCACTTAACTTCTATAATAACCACCACATATGGTATTATACCAATTAGACCTTTTTTTTTCACTTCTTATATTAATTTATATTCAATTTACGTTATGATTGAATACTGGCTAAGACAGCTCGGAATCCATCAGTTTCACAGATCCAGACATGGTTAGCGAGCCATTATGATTTTCTATCCAAAAGTTAATTGAATCTTGAGAGCGAGTTGACACCGCTGCATTAAGCGTCAACTTCTGGTTCACAAACATTGGTAGTAGATTTTTGTAAGAAAAGGTGCTAATAACCTTGTTGGCGCCGCACCTAGGCAGCACGGTGGATGAAAACCAACTCATTACCAGAGAAAGAGAAAGTGGGCCATGAACAATGCAGTCTGGAAGTCCTTCCTCGCGCTGACTGTAGTATGGATCGTAGTGGATACGATGCGAGTTAAATGTCAGCGCTGAATATCGGAAAAGCAGCACGTTTGATGGTGTTAGTGTGAGCTTGTGAGTTGCTCCGCTAGGTGCTATTAGAAAAAGATTGGTTAGTATGATTTAGGGTATAGTGAATGTCAACAATGGCAATGGTTATAGGACTTACGCTTGATGTACCGATCAAATGTGTCTTTCCTGTTAACACCGGCTTCTGGTGAAAAATATGCAATCGACCGCGTTTCGCGTAATGCCCAGTTTGTTGCATCCATATCTGTGGGCGCAAGATCAGTACCATAAAGTAAGCGATCAAGCGTGACATCTAACCGCTCGACAGATGTACCAGGGCTAATCTCCTTTTGCGAATAACGTGTGCCCTTGATGACCTCCTTTGCGGACGCCGGAGCGCCAATGACGAGGCCGCCATGTTTGGCATGAGGGTTAAACTCAACGCTTCCGCCCAACCACATGCGGACCGGGAACTTTGCCTCATCACGGGGTGCTTGTGCTGTATGATAACCGTCGGCAGCAAGCTCAGTTTCAGGGCTCACGTCGTTGAAAAAAGCCAGGTGGTAACCTAGTGGTAGCAACGCACCGGGTGCGAGCTCGGCCTCGTTTAGCTGTGGGGTGTACCCAGTAAAGGACGTATGTAGCTTATTGATCTGGGCCATGGAAAGGGGCTCGTGGTAGTACCATGGACCCCTGGTCTGGATTTCCGCGGCAATGTCGGCCGTGGAAGAAGAAAATAATCGTTTTGTATAGAGGCGGCTCGTTTGAGCAACAGCCATAGTAGCTATCTTAGAAGAAGCAAAAGGTACTCTGATCATGCTAATCAAATATTGTTATTCTTGTTGTGTGTGATATTGAGCTAAAATTGACTAAATGACCAAAGATCATAAGCTAGAGATGTTGCTGCTGGTACCGATGACTTCTATTATTGTCGTTAAGTTGACTGAATTGATTTATTCGTACAGAATATGAATCAAATATAATTGATTACAACTAGTTATTGAAATCTTTCTTTTCAACCTGGTCAGGCAATTGAATTGATTCTACAAACTGGAGGGCAGCAAAGGGACTATAGAAATACGGGTGGACAAAGTTGGCTTGCCGAGGCTTTATATAGATTCGCTCTGAAAGGGTGTGGAGAAAAAGTGTCGTTTTGTCACCTCTTTTGGTGTTTGTACCTTTGCAATGCTATTGAGGGGATTTTGCACGGCTTTGCTTATAACTTTTCAACAGTATAACGACGAACCAACTATTAGGGATTCCATGTGCTGCTGTGAAACATAGTACCGGGGGTGTCCGGCGTATTTGTTGTGTGTCTATTTTTTTCGGGAGTTTGGTCGGAGTAACAGCCCTAACCCCATTGAACTTTAGGAAGAAAAAAGTCAAAAGTCAATAAGACACTAAGACCAAACTGGAAGAGTTCTGGAATTATTGCTTGCACATAGAACAAATGCATGTCTAGGATCCAAAGTTTTTTTTTTTTTTTTTTTCAATGTAAATTTCACTGGGTCTTTTTTAAAACTGCATGCCGTTCCTAAAAAAAAACTACAGGTTTAAAAGTAAAAGATTTTCAAAAGTCCTGCACGGCATCAAGCTTCCATCAAATATTATCTACCTGCTGAAATTTTTCGATTCTTAGGTCTGGCTTGGTAAAGGCAGCTTGAGCCATGATTAAATTCCAGAAAAACAAGAGACGGCCATTGTGATGAAGAGTAACCTTATCATAAAAGATAATTGAAAATTGTAAAACAGTAGTGTCTACAAAAGAGCTGTTAACCGTGGATTGCATTTTGCGAAGGGAAAAACCTAAAAAAGGGGAATAACCTTAGTGGTACGTAAACTAGTATTAATTTATTGCTATCTCTAGAAGAACCATTATTATATACCATGTCATGTCAATCAAGATACGATTCAATAGTCATCAATTTTGTACATATAGTACATTGGTTAGAGCACTATACAAAACGTAGAACACTCGTTCTGTGCGTTTTCGATTGCGCAATAGCAGTTTTACGGTCTTAGTGGAACGCAAATTGAGCAAGGTTACATATCGGGAACGTTGCTGCTGCTGTTACTATATGCCAACTGCCTAGTGTATTGTGTCAATACGATATATAAATAGTAATTCGCAAAAGAAACTCCATGTCAGGTCTGGCTTGCATGAATTAGTCCAATACTAGGAAAACAACAGATGTGTACTTGGTTTTCTGCCTAAAGTGCTTCTATGGATCCGCAATTTACTAAAACGCAGTATTTTTTAGCATGATTGTCAAAAGTAGAGTTTGAAATCATTCTACGTTTCAATAGAATATTACTGAAAATGAATCAAGTTTTTGAAATAGTGAAAATAAAACAACAAAATCTAATTGAGAAGAATAATGCAAAGTGCAAGTTCTCCATCTATATCAAACACAAAAAGTTTGTTTTATTTTATTCAATTGTTCTGCATCTGCTTATATCAATTATTGTATAAAACAGTGGTGGGAGGGGGGTATCAAATAATATCACTTTCCTTAACATAAAGCTACCTCCTTGATCCTTCAATCTCTTCCCTTTCTCTTTTCTTTATCTAACTCCGCATTATTATAGCCTCTTCTCTTCCTTTCTGACTACTGCATGGAATGAGACTATCCCTCTTCTAGAAAGATCTTATATAAACCTCAAGTTGGCTAATCAAACTCAGAATAAACGCAAGCAAGACAACCTGGCAGTCTTCCAAAATTCAACAATTCTTCTATTAAAACGTTTCTTGAAGTTACAGAAACCACCCCATTTTATTTCCCCTTGAGTGTACATCACCATGGACAACATTCACCAATCCAGTCCGGAAACTACCAAACGTCAATCTTTTTTTCATCGCCGACTCAATATCCAGTCTGCGTACTCGCAGAGGGTCTCATCAATAAAAAGACTAGCCCACCATGCAAGGCCTCAATCGTACTCTAACATTGAATTGCAATCTTCTAAAGAAGTTGTAGTACCGGGAAGGCCACATGCTAATTCATCTATCAACCCAGTATTGTCTTCACCCCCTGATTCAGCAAAAGTACAACACGATTTTTCCATAGTTGAAACCACCCATATAAAAGCCAATTCGCAAGACCCAAAAATGGTTGTTCCGCCTTCTATAGTCAAAATAGATGGTTCGTCCTCATCTTCTATCTCATCATCAGATTTTGCTGCTGCTGATTACAATCAAAAATTAGTGGAAACAGAATCCTCTATCAATTCAGCCTCATCATCTTCAAGATTCGAACCTACGAACTCCCCTTATTCAGTTTCATCTACAATCTCATCAAAATCATCTATCAACCCGATACCCTCTTTTTTTCATTTGGGCTCTTTTTCTAACTCCAAGAAGAAACTACTAACACATCCTTTCTTGAATCACTACAACGCCAAAAGCTCACGTTCAACATCTTCCATCAGCACAACCGATCACACTAATAATATTAAGGAGCAGGATAATGTTGTATCGACTTCAAAGTCACCTCTTAATCTAACTTCATTTTCTGCTCCAGAATCTCCACACAAACCGTTACACATTTTTTCACTCAGGAAACATTTCTCCAAAAGTCTGAAGAAATACAAAGATTCCAGCAATTCTACAAGTCAGAGTCTGCAAGGAAAAAATGGTAATTCCAGCCATAGTTCAAGTTTAGTTAATGTTGATCAGGTACCATGGCCGGCATCTGTTTTTGGTAAGTAGATCTCATATTTCTGTGATTATGTGTTTATTTACTCATGTATTCACTTACGTTTTACTAACTTCAGAATATCAAGATGTGCAGTTGTCACTTTTAGAAGCTATTAAAAGCTCTTCTGGTTGTATGCCAACAACTGAGCTGATGTATTGTGTTGATGGCAGCCAATGGATACAGTAAGTACATATAAAAATTCTTTAACAAATCATACTAACAACCATTTTAGGGGAACTGGATATGTTACAACAGACTCTTTTCTTACACTACATGATAAAGCCCATGATGTCAAAAGAACTATTAATCTTAGAGCTAGCTCTGTTGATTTATCTCTTGAGGCAGCTAATATCATAACTATCTGTCTTCCTAATGAGAATGATAAACCTCAGAAAGTTCTGCTTGATCTACTTGTCAATATTTCAAGTACAATTATGTCTAACTCTTTTTGTGATTGGATTGCCACTCTTCTCATTCACTCTCAATTGAATCCCAGTGGTTTAAAAACACGGAGTCACTATCCATTTACCCTTGAGTATCACTCTTTTCACAGCCAACAGAATTCACTTGCTGGAATTTTAATTGAAGGCTCTGTCGAGTTTACTGAGAGTCACAACGAAAATATGTGGGTTTTGGCAAATGCCAAGCTAAGAGCTGATGGGATTCTTGATTTCATTGATATGAAAAATAGAACCGTATGCAAAATCAATCTTCAAGATGTAAAAGCATGCGATATATTTGAAGCCTTTGATTCCGTTTTATCTCGGAGGTATGTCATCAGCATTATCACAGAAAATCATAACATGGACTCTTTGGGGAGTTTATACATTAAGCTTGAGACCAGAACGGAACTTAATAAATGGCTTTACAGTCTTAGATCTGTGGCAAGACCACATGTATTTTCCACTGCTATTGGTAGCCCTCTCACTTCAATTCGAATTTCTAGGACTTTGAATCTCTCTGTTATAAAGGCTAAGCTGAATCTCTCTAGTATGCACAAATACAGCAATAGTGATTGCAAAATGTTTGTGTGCATAATCCTAGGCAATCAGCGAGCAGTAACTTGTAAAACTGAGATAACCAAAGCACCAATTTGGTTAGAGGACTTTCAGTTTAACAATTTGACCCAAGATACCGTTCCTAAAATTATTTTAGAGTTGTGGAGCCAGAATTGTGAAACCGATGAGAGCAGGATTGCTGGGTATCTAAAACTAGATAAACAAGCTCTTCGAGACAATAGCGAACGTGAAACCTGGTATAAAATAAAAAGTGCCGATCATGATGACAATGATTTTGGTCAATTATGCGTTAAGATCAGTGTCGATGAAACCATGGTTGTACATAATTCTCATTATCAGGTTGTTCGAGATGCGTTTAAAGATTTGTCATTAGATATCAAATATCTGTTTGCTTTTAACAACGATGAAACTATCAATGCTGGTATTACTGTCACCAATGATGCGGTGCTAAACCTATCAATTGCTAGTTCAGATTCTTTGCTTGCTACTTGCTGGATTTCAGCGCTGATCACCCAGGAGATTGACAAGGTTCGCGACTTCATTGTTGAAAAGCAGGGCATGTCATATTTTCACGAGGGTTGCTCAAAGAAGCAAGAAGATTTTCGGACCAACTTGAACAATACTTTGTTTCGGGGCAACAGTTTGCTAACCCCTGCTCTTGAAAAGTACATGAGCATTATTGGAAATGAGCATCTTGAAACTACGATTGGCAATTTTGTTCGCGATTTTATCAGGCAGGCGCCTGATTTGGAGATCAACCCAAACAGGCTTGGTGGGGAAAACAATGTTGACGATGTTTCTGAGAACCGTCAGAAGGCTCTTCTTAAGAATATATCAATGCTTTGGGATCTTATCAAGACCTCGGTTCATGAACTCCCCATAGCGCTCAAGTTTGTATTTGGCCATCTCAGTAAGGAGCTTGAAACCAAGCTATACCAATCACCCACGTCGATCCAGATCTACGTTGGGGGGTTCCTATTTCTCAGATTTTTTTGCCCATCTCTCCTGAACCCCAAGTTATTTTTCAGCGGACTTGGTGTGTGTGCGGTCAATATACAGCGCTCGCTGACGCTAATCACTAAAATTCTCATGTGCTTTGTCAATCACTCGCGGTTCGGCTTGAAAGAGCCGTGGATGATTCCAATGAACGCATTCATCGATGATCACTCACATGAGCTCAACAACTACTTTGACCAGGTCATCCTAAAACTAGATGAGCAGCAACTAAACGATCCTTCTACCCTGGTGTCTTCTGTCGAAACCTTTGCAGAAAAGGAGTTTTTTGCTTTCGTGAACGAGAGGGTTGGGAACACCCCATTAAGTGAAATTGTCAACAATAAATTTATGATCGACGAGACGGCAGCGTTTGCGCGGCTGGTCGATATCTGGAAAATGTACCTGGCACCAAACCGAACCAACTTTTTCAGGAAGCTTGCTGCTGCCACTAATCCTGTTAAAGATGACGCAAACTCAGTTTTAGCTAAGTTTGTTCGATTTTACGAAGCGTGCGATCAAGCCTGGACAAGCTCAAGGCAGGTCATCAACCACTTGATGAACAAAGCTGACGAATTTGACCCTGACGCAGTCGAGTGTTACGCTCGTCACATTAACCTGAACTGGACAGGAAGCAGTATTGAATGTAATAGAAAAGGTCACCCCTTCACACAGTCCCACCAACAGCCCTATATTAAACCTAATCATAGCGAATGGATTATAACACCGACGACCACTCGCAGTTTTGAAGACTATAAGGCTGCTAATGTTGCCAAATCTTCTGTGGCAGGTGTCACTATATCATCACTAACGGCTCTTAGTTGTTCTACTAAAGGCACTAATATTAGTGGTACTAACGCAACCTGTGAAGATGAAGATGATTCTAAAAGCATTCACTCAGTTCTTTGTACAAACGAAACTGCCAGCAAGCGTCATGGCATGGTAATAAAAAATACGGAATTTGTACTGGGAACCGAAATTAACAAACGCGCTGCAAGTGTCAATACTTTTGCTAGTATTAAAAGCAATACAAAAGAGGCACCCCAGTCAGTAGAATTGGCTGCCCCCGTTTCTACAGTTTTGGAAGAAGAGACATCAGAAAGTGTGTTCAAAGATATGAAGCCCAGATTGTGCTCCAGTGTGCCTGAAGACCTCTTTGCTCTTTCACCAAAGCATTCTTCATCGTCATCACCATTGTTTAACCAGCAACAACAGCAAACAATATCCACATCCACTTCTAATACACAATAGTAGTTAATTGAAATATAACTAAACCTATTCCAAATTAGTATATCTAGTAATTATTATAACTTAGCACATATTTTTCGCAAACGCAGTGATAATAATTTTTAAAGTTTGCTGGAATATTAATCATACAAGGCACAGAGTCCCGCTAGACTTCATAAGTAACACTTTTTTTTTTGTGTTTAGTAACGTATATACATAATAATAAATACCAGAAGAATCAGCTGAAATCCTAGATTCCAGACAATAATTCAAATTTTTTAACGGTAAGATTACTGTATTGTCTATATTATCATGCCCTCATACACGCTGTAATCTGGATTACTCTGCTGAGTATTTCAGATTCTAGTTATTTTATTTCAGAGTAATTAGCAAAATTAAACTGTAATTTATTGTAAATATCATCATGTTGGTTGCTGTTGATGATCGAAGATACGGCATATTCATGAAGTAGGATTTGTAGTTTGTCTGTAACGAACCCCCATATTAGCTAGTATATATCTACTGAAATCCTTCCGTTCTATGTAATATGCGAGAAAGATCGTAACCTTTTGCATCCTATCTTTTTTGATAAGAGTTAGAGACAATATAATAGTATGAAAAGAATTAGCACAGTTTCTTATGTAGTCTTGTAAACCCACTGCATCTGTCGTACGTATTATGCGATCTTCAGGAATTGTAAGACTAATCAGAGTCATCACCATGGCTTGTAAACTAATGTGTTTAGCAGCTGTATCAGCTACTACTAACCATGATTACTTACATCAGGATCCTTGTGTCTGCAATTCTAAAGTTGTAAATTTTCAAGAATAATCAAAAAAAAAAAAAAATTAAAATAAATGATTCCAATAGCTGCTGGTGATCAGACATAAGATTTCGCTCTTTGGGCGAAATAATACGCTGCAAGAAAAAAATCGAAATGCGGTTACTGTATCGACATTTTGTCTATGCTATCTTTGTTAACCTAATTGAGTTTTTTTTTTTATTGACCACTAGGAGTTAATGACCCGAGAACATTGGCTATTCTTGGTGATACCATGCTAGTACCAATCTATGAAAGGCATGTAAATAATAATATTTTTATGAGCTTTTTTTATTTTGCTATTCAGTCAACACCATACATTATTTATATTACCTTAAGACCTACAGATGATTTTCATTCAACAAAGAGACTAAAGTTTTACGAGTTGGCCAAAAGCAATAGCCACAAGTATATATAATTAGTAAATCTTAAAGAGAGAGGGGGAGAGGAACAATAACTTTTTGTTATTGAAATATTTACTCTAAGAGCTTAAAGGTTTAAACAATTATTTTAACTAACCAAGACTGGGGCTCAAATCGTAAAGTTTATATGAGCCGCCAATGGAAAAATTAATACCAAAGTAGCAAGGCACTGGGAGATTAAAGTGGCAAAAGTAGATATTTAATACTTGGCCCCTATTAAATTCTGTCTCGAATATTCTACAGATAAGAAAGTTCTGGTACAACATGTCGCATTGTTAGACATTGACAATGTCATCGGTATAACTGGGACATCTTGTTGACACCTTAATCCCAAGATCTTTAAAGCAATATTGTAATATTCAGCATCGGGTAATATATCATAACTATGCAAGGTGTTACTGATCAACCACTTCCAGCAACTTGCTTGTTCATACTTGCTTCAAGTCTTAGTTAAGAAGTGAATTTAAACCTTGTGAATTTGTTAATTTGACAGAAACGGATATAGTTTCTCTGTATGAAAGTATGCATGTACACTTTGGTTCCACTTGAAGTCTATATAACTGCCTAATACCTAGTTAGGCATCAGGAACTGACTGCGATACCGCCGTGTCTTGCTATTTTTACTTTTATGTAGTCTGCTTTTTTGCTTTCGCCGTACGATAAGGTGGGACCATAGATAAATTACTCTATACCCTGTACTTGATCCAGAAAGCTAGAAAAAAATAAGTTCAGCATCGATACCTGAACTTATTTTTCTACTTAATTCCAAAAGCTACCATCCTACTGGACGCGTTTGCAATCTTGACTGTAAAAAATATTTCTAATGACTGGTGGGTATCAAAACTAGCGAGACGCGGCTGCCGCTTGAGCATGAACAGTTTAAAAACGAACGCACTTGGAAGGATCAGCACATATAATATGACTGTAGGCTACGTCATATTCATCGTTATTAAAGAAATCTTAGTTTATTATCCTGATACCTAGAGTTCCATATGAAAAGGGGAAAAAATTACATAGGGAGTAGAGGCTCAGTGAAATAGTGATGATGGAAAATCATTTGGTAAACAAGATTTCATCCTCTCGACGGATGGATAGAAAATCAGTGCATTGTTCCTACATCAAGTAGTCACAAATTTTCTCAATGGTCTAGTTAGATTTCAACTACCGCTATGGTATATATATGCAGATGCATTTGGTAGATTTATGTTACAATAGACTTTACACAAACATTCCATTGGATTTCCGTCTTAGTCACTAAAATGTTGTCGTCACCCAGTATCCTGCGGCGGCCTTTGGGTTTGCTGGATAGGCGTCACAGACCTTCTTTCCAACCTCTTCAAGAGGAGTCAGAAACAATCACAAATAATGAAGAAACTTCATTACATGTTGGCATGTGGCCAGTAGGAAAGCTGAAGAGCTAGATAAACCACTTGGCATGGTTTGTATGTTTTTTGGTTTTGAGTGGTTATAAGGATACAACATCAAGAGTATTTTGGTAAGGAAAGCTAATATCTGCGTAGCAGTCACGATATGGATTCTAGATGCCAGCTCCTTAAAGATACCGAGGAAAGCGTGGTCTGATAGCGGAGCGCCTCCGGAGGTTCGACGCGCAAGTTCCAGTGCGTAAGTCACGCGCGCGACTACTACCAGGAAAAGGAGGGTCCTTACTGTTTGTGGCAACGCCGGTTTCGGTGGCGCACGGAAAGCGCGGGTTTTATTGGCTCAGACGAAAGTTTCCACCCACTATACTGGCACTAGAAAAGAAAATCTATTGTAAAGGCTTCCAGAATTCCAAAATGGTCACATGGAAGGATGATCATAAACGGTACATCTGAGAAACAGAGATTCCAGAAGTCGCGTTCCCATATCATACATTGTGTACAGGGAAAAAACGCACAAAAGCTATTTTTAAAGGAAAGACCGTTTTCAAGGCGTCTTCAGAACAATTCTAAAAAAAAAAAAGAGGCCTGGATGCTTATTCTCATGTGTGATTTTACATTTAGAGACCAAGACTGGGCTAGTGTGGTACCCGCAGCAGAAACAGCAGTAAGCAGCATAACTTGTCTGCTTAAGTCTCCTTAGGTAAGCACTATATCACTATTTCGAAAGAAAGTTTTGTTTTGGGTTTGAGGTGCCTGCTTTCGTTTGTTTTTCAACCTGAATAGAAGCTTCTCTGGGATTACTAAAGAACAACCCATATGAACTCTAACACAATGTCTCACGCGGGGCTAAACCATATTTTCCTGGTTACCTATAGGTTAGAATTTTGGTTTTATGGTTAATTTTCTTTAAACCCCAGATACACATTGGTACAGAAATCTTATAGGATAAATAATGCCCCTCCAGGTTGAATGAAAACAACGGCACAAAGCTAAGAGCAACTATGGAGAACAATAGTCTTTTATATAAAGGCGCTGCGTGTGATAACTGTAATTCAAGCGGTTATAGTCCAGGAGTAGAATATATTTTTTATGAGTTCAGAATTTTAAACAAAGCACAATGAGGCGTATTTAACATTGGCTAAAACTATTGCTATATGATATTTTGCTCACGACAAAAACTTTACGGAGTTTAACGATTTACGAGGTGATAAAGAACCTCGGGGACTAAAATCTTGGGGAACAAATCTTGAAAAGGGGTGAAAGCTCAACCTTTTGGTTTTTCCAGTTACCCTCTCTTTCTCAAAATCAAACCAAATATTCAGTGGTAAGGCACTTTTTCATCACCCTTACTATTGATTTGTAAAAATAAATAGTGTTAACCCACAAATCATTGTCATAACCATTTAGTTACTTAACATCTTTATGGTTAAAGAAGATGGTTTATTATAACCATACCAGTAGATGTGGTTATAGCTAACCACACGTTATAAACCAGCCGTATACTTTTAATATGGTTATTTGCATAGCTGCAAGTATATTGTGATTAATTTGGTGAAAAATATAGTTGTCGTCAATATCTAATCTGTAAATATTGTACATATGTACACAAACTGAGCAACAAAAAAATATATGGTCTGACTTTTCTTGCTTAGTTTGAACCCACATACTGTAGCCAGAAGAGGTGAGAGTAGGTATCTTTCAATTACAAATCCCGGCGTCGAGTCCTACTTGGTTAATCCCGGGCGGGTCGCTATGCTGTCCGTCGCTCGCACCACATCTGTCAAGGTGCAGAAGCAGTTTACGGTACTCTGCCAACACCCTGAGTGTGGCCCGGCAGGCATATCGCAACCGGTAGAGAGTTATTGTTTTTGTCTTTGGACGTTACCAACAATCGAGACGTTGATTAAGACGCAAGCACAATTTTACTTTTCTGTTAACGCTATCACTCCCGCTTATTCTGTTTCTACTGCTTCTATTGCTTCCATTGATTCTATTGCTTCTACTACTTCTGCTACTTTTGCGACCGTGCATGCAAAAACCAAATTCGGCGCCTGTCATCATAAC
This sequence comes from Geotrichum candidum, assembly GCA_013365045.1. Classification (NCBI taxonomy): domain Eukaryota; kingdom Fungi; phylum Ascomycota; class Dipodascomycetes; order Dipodascales; family Dipodascaceae; genus Geotrichum; species Geotrichum candidum. The sequence continues at coordinate 136,957 of QQZM01000029.1, read as the reverse complement.
ACACTAGGAAGTGCGTTTTGCCACCGAGGCTATAACATTTGTGCTTCTTATTGTTTCGGAGCTTATAATGAGATTTTAATCTCTGATTAGCCCAAATGTTATTTATTCTATAATTAAAAGCTAAATATTAATTGCGGCTTACTCATTATCAATTTATATTCATTCAAATAATTGTCTATGGTTAGAGCTCGCAGTCGGGTGTCACAAGACGTTGAGACAAAGCATCCACACACATTTTCCACTCTGTATCATATGCACTCGATAGCCTTGATTATTCCGAGAATCTAATCTCTGTAGGGATGAGTGCAATTTCTTCTAGTTGATCAAGTTAATGCTTTTATGCACCGTCAGCAGCACCTCTATAGATAGATAATCAGGTTATTGTCAACACCTTTGTATTAATGTTTATTTTATTTTCATCTGCCTCCTTATCCCCCTTGTAGCAAAACATCTGGTCTGAACAAGCGGTACCTAATTAACAATAGCTGTATGCACTTGGCTGCTGGAACCAGCCAAGACTAGCCAATCGGTTGAGTAACCAAACTAGATATTGTCTCGAGACTTTTAGGAAAATGTTTGCACATCACTATTTTTTTTTGGCTCTTCTCTTCAATTGAAACCCTAGAGGTAATTTATCAATTACCTATCAGGGTTGCTCTAAACCTTTCTTTTTTGGTATGAAATAAGAAATGCACAAGATGTTTACTGAGCTGTTTTTGATCCCTTTTATTCATTTAGTTTTTCAAAAGCAGAGTTTGTTACTAATAGCCTTTTAAAAGACTGGATTAGGACAGGGAGGGGTAATAGAATAGCAGCAGTGCAGAGACAAAAGAAAGAGCACATCTGCGTGCTATAAAAGAAAAGATGAATTGCCTTTATGTGTGCCTTGTGGAATAGCGAGCATGCTGCAATTAACAAGGCACAAGTACGTTGTGTTCTACGGCATTCAGAGAGTGTTGGCTGCAAGTCCCTAGCATTGCATCTTAAAGATTGGGTATCTAAATAAAGCCCAAATAAATAAATAAAATAATTAATGATGTAACAACTCAAGGAAAAATGAAAAAATCCCAATGTTTTCTTTTTTTGTTCTTTTTTTTTTGGTAATTGGAGTCTACTACAATAAACCAACTCGACAAAAAGAAAAACCTCGCTGATTTTCAAAAGTTTTCAATTAGATGCCTCGCCGTCACCCATACACAAAGCTATAACAGTAATATTTTCAGTTTAACAAAAAACAATTTTTTTTATTGTGATTCTATAATTGACAATTACAATAAAAACCCTGGTATTGCACAGCACGCTGAATTTTGGCTCATCAATCTTTCTCCTGCTACAAAAAACAAGAACATACATATGTTGGATGTAAGCTGCAACTATTCGCTGATGTTGAAAAGGCACAAGAATTTAGGTATACAATTTGTAATGTAAAAACATAGCATTTGTCAACAGCAGTTTTGCAGAAAACATCTAGATTGGCAAGTCATAATGACGGCCTACCAGGCCCGGTGGTGAGTTCTTTTTCATCAGTTGGTCAAGTAGAATTTGTTTTATTTTTTTCTCTTTGACTTATGATTTTGATAATGAATTGATCATATAATTAATTACTTAGATATAGAAGGCAACATCTACTAACTGTAGAACATAAAGATACAATAAAACATTTTCGCCAGCGAAACTATATGTTATAAAGGATTGCAGTTCAGTATACAAAAACTTATCTTTTCCTTTTTAAAGGATTATTGTATTAGGGAGGTTCAAACTAAGTTTAGGAATCACAATGTCGTTTCTACAAAGGTGAGTCCTGGCCGAGTCAGGTTATCACTTCCCCGAAATCTGGTCAATTACTGGCAAGGCTATTTACAAACCAATTTCACGAGTAGGATCGTGAAAAGAAATCGGTTTATAAATTTCTAACTAAATTTACATACGTGAGATATTTCAAAGTTAGTATAGAAAAGTTTTGATGCTACCAGTTGCGTATATATTGTGCAAATTCAGGTTTGGTAAATCACTACAGCAGATCTTACAGCCATGTTCTGGTAATAAGATATATAGTATATAGTATACTCTCAAGGGCTAGTCACAATTTTCTTTTTTTTTAATCTTTTTTGTTATTGTCAATACTGCAGATATTATTCTGACAGACAGATAAGAACATATATACCTCAATCCCTTCATCTTTTTTGTTTTTTCTTTTTTCAAGTGCCCTTTTTGCACTTAATTTAAAAAGGTTTTTCTTAAAAAAAATTCCCCGCAAGTGTCCTGTTTTCAGGTCAATGGTGTTCTTCGCCTACTGTACAGTTTACAGCTTATTTCCTAGTTTATAGTGGCACGGCACTGTCACCAGCAGAAAGCACCAAGCTAGTTAAGTCTAAACCATATCCATTTTCAACCTGAAAAATAAGTTAATTTTGGCTTATGTTACATGTAGCTCTTCAATTTACGGTACTGTTTTGACATCCACCAGTTGAGTTTTATATTGTGGTAAAAAACTCTTGTAACTTACTATGGAATAAGCTACTCCGTTCTCAACAAAACTAATTTAAATAAAATAAATGAATACATGGTATATGTCAAACTCAAACTTGCAAGTTAATATTTTTGGATAGACGAGACAGTGATTCTCTGACGGGTTTATCTATATTCTCGTGACTAATAATGCATGGAAAAACCCCCCTCTCCAAAATAAATCTAAAGTACTTTGTTTGGAAACTTTTGCATTATGCAATAGTAGGACCAAATGCTTTTTCTGTTTATGCATCTGCCGCTGTTGGTGAATGAAAGATGATGAAAACTTCATGGTCGGGATCTGATTCTGAGACTCCAACTTTACTCCCGAAACATATATTCCGACTCAATAAGAAAACTTAATCATGTTAATCCTCAGTTATGCATATAAGGGGGGTGTCTAGATATGTGTGTGTGTTTGTCTTTTGAAGGATCAAAATAGAACAGATGTTAAATGGTAACGTAACCCATACAATTATCACCTTGACCTTGTTTTTGGTGATTCAGGCTAATCTCCCATACTGGCAACAAACGATTCGGAGTTACTACAATCATGTATGCAAGTCTCACATCAGCGTAGAAGAAAAGGTTTTGGTCAATCATAATAAGAACTTATTACCCTCCGAATATTTACAGAAATCACTCCATAATTCACACAAATTTATGAGATCATCTTTTGCCATGTTTGTTTTTTTTTTTTTTTTTTTTTTTTTTTTTTTTTTGTTTCCATGACTTAGTTCATGATAAGTTTGGAGTACTAGCTTGAAGCTCCTATTGGTAATCCCACAAGTCATGTTGAAATCGAATTAAACCGGATTATATCAGTCTTTCTGTTCTAGAAAACAAAAGGAAAAAAAAGCTAATTTCTGAAACATAAACTGCGGCGCCAAGCGCCGGCGGCAAACTCCACATACTGTTATTGGAATTTGGTATGCATAGTACACTTGTCTTACATCAGCTTGATAGCCATATTGAAAGCTTTAGATAAATCAAAGAGGCTTGTTGCAAAAGAGCTCAGCCATCAATAATTATAGGTCAAAATCTTTTGGTCTTCATTCTGTATATGCTACACACCTATTGTAACGAGGGACGTTTAAAATAAAAAGATGATTGGTTGGTAGAGATCAAAATGAAAACTTTATGGAGATAACTCTCGAATAATATATATGTGATATTATTAGTTAGTTGAAAACTTGTGTGTAGTTTAGGATGGACTTTTTCCGAAATTTCCAAAGAAAACCTTTTTCTATTTAAAATCTTGATGAGGACTTTAGAATCTGAAATAAAAATATTGAAATGACAATTACCAAGAAGGTAGATGTTAGAGAAAGAATAGTCTGATTCCATTGACACCCTGATTGAGCAAAAAGACAATAATCGACCCTTAGAGCTAGTTGAATGAGGCGTCATCTGTTTGAACATAAGAATGTTTGGACTTGTAACAGATACAAAATATATGCTTGAGGCGAATGGAACTCTGATATACTTCTGATGAGGACTTATCAGTTAACCTCAAAAATGGGTATGCATAACAGTATGAAACGAAATATGAAACCAGGTTTCTAGCGCTATTGGTGGTAATCTAGGATTAAAAAAATCAATTCAAAAATTACACAATTAAAGTCAATAGTAGTTGGCCTCGTCAAACCAGCTCCGTTACATGATAAAGATGTTTTTTGAAACTGCATGACAAAATGCCCACCTGTTTTGTTCTAGTCGATTGCCCAATTATAGTAAACATTTGTACAGAAAAAAAAAACAGATACAAAGAGATTGGAATTTCATTGTACTATATGGCAAATGCTGATTATTTGAAACAAAAAAAAGAAAAACAAAAAACTGTTGATAGATCGATATAAATGTGTGTATATCATACTGTGAGTCAGTTAAAGCCTCTCTTATAGCCTAGAACAAACCAATTCACCAGCCGCGAGCATGATAATTAAAATCGCCTTTGATATCCTCTTCGAGGTCTTCACGCCAGGATTCCTGACTACTGCTCGTTGCAGATATAGCTGAAGTGGTACTACGACGCTGTAGTTTGGCTTTCCCAAATGCAGTGGCCTTTTTAATAAGATCGCTCTCTTCAGCATCTCCAATATCACCAGCAGCAGAATTTCTCAAGGTAGGATTGGTGTCGCCATTCGACGTATCACTCGACGAAGCAGGTTTTACGAGGTGGCTTAGCTGCTTGCGTTCACGAAGCAAGTCGCGACGTACAGATTCTGACAGCTCAGAAGCAAGCATGTTGCGGCGTGTAGTACGCGGCGACATTAAAATGCCAAAGTTTCCCTCTCCATTTTCATCGTTTCCAGCCCTCGAATTAGCTAGGTGTGTTGTCGATTTAGAATATTTAGCAGCAGCTAGTGGCGATGGCTGGACGGCGGGACTTGGCTTTTTATCATCATGGCTCTTATCTTTCGCTGCCGCCTGCTCTTCCATCAAACGCTCTGGCTTATTCAAAAATAGAGAAGAAAGTAAAGAGGGTCGCACAAGTGCCGGTTTGGTACTACTCTCAGTTCGAACAAATGATCTTTCGTCAAAAGACTCCGAATCACTTTCATCGTCAACCGAATCCCACGCTGAATCATCATCGTTAAAATCATCGTCATCGTCATCATCGTCATCGTCGTCGTCGTCGTCATCTTCATCTTCATCCTCATTATCTTTTCCATCATCTTTACTAACTGGTATTTTTGCATCGCTTGCAAGTGAGGTGGGTGACTTCGTGGTACTAAACAAAGATTGATATCGATCATTGGATTCTCCGTTCTCAGCAACTTCCGTCTCTTTGATAGTAGGAAATTCGCCACTTTGCGAAGAAAAGGAATTGTCGTTCTCGCTTTCAGGTGAAGAAGATTCAATAAAAAACATTTTATTTCTAGGAACTTTGTCCGGACGGGCTTTTGTCATTCCAAACGCTCCCGACGGAGCAACAGGGAGCGGATTTTCAGAAGAACTTGCTACTGCAGCTTTCGCAACAGAAATAGAAGGAGAGGAAGAAGAAGAAGAAGGCTCTCCTAAAAGTTCTGCGCTACTGGCAAAGCTTACGCTCGATTTGTTTGGTCTAGTTACTGCAGCAATTGAGACCGATGATGGTGCAAAGCCTCTTACAATTGATGTCGACGAAGAAATGCGATCTTTATATGATATCTTGCTACCGTTTGACCCAACCTCCTCAGGCTCGTTGTCGTCATCGGTATCAGAGTCGTTTGAAATATAATTACGCGGTGAAACAGAGCTGTTTAGTGCAGGTCTTGTTAAGCTGTTAGACGAATTTTGTGATAGCTGGCTAGGTCGAGAAAACAGTGAGGGGCGTTTGAGCGGAGCGTTGGGGTTTGTAAATAGCGACGAGTTATTTCTGGCAAGTTTTGCAGTAGCCTTGGATACATTCTGTGCGAGATCTGTGGTGCTCCGAGACATGTGAGTCATAGAGAAATTAGAGGGAACACGAGGAACAGTCGTCGTAGCGGCAGGCTTGTTGTTTGATGCAGATGCTGCAGCTAGTGCGACGGCCAACGGCGACGCATGACGCTTTGGGCTAGCGCGCGTGGGGGAGTACGGCGACTCAGGAATCGAGGGGCGCGTCTCCTGGGTGGTGGGTTGGGAGAAACGACGTAACCTGGGGTACACACCGGTCGGCGAAATGGACTTTGAATGCATTGGTTGTTGGTGCGTGGAGACATCTTGTTGTGGTGGCTGGTTTTGTTGTTGTCGTTGTTGCTGCTGTTGTTGTTGCTGCTGTTGTTGTTGGTGTTGTATTTGCTGTTGTTGTTGTTGGTGTGGTTGTTGATGTGGTTGTTGATGTGGTTGTTGATGTGGTTGTTGATGTGGTTGTTGATGTGGTTGTTGATGTGGTTGTTGATGTGGTTGTTGATGTGGTTGTTGTTGTTGTTGTTGTTGTTGATGTTGTGCCAGTTGTGGCGTAAAAAGTGATGCGGTTCTACGTGCCATGTTGGGCGTGGAGGTTAATGAGCTTCTTTTTTGGTGATTCTGGGGTTGTGGGGTAATCGCAGCAGGAAAATCTGGGGAACTGTTGTACGAAGAGTCTTGCTCTTGTCTATCGTTTTTGGACTGCTTCCCTGCCGGCTTGCGGATGGGGATAGGCCGAAAGAATTCCTCCTTTGAGATGTCAGTACTGAAGAGTCTCATCAATTCACCCAGTCGATTGCTAGACAGGCTCTTGTGGTTCCTGCGAGCTGATTTGGGTTGAGTCGCAGCACCCTGTCGTGATGTCGATGTAGTGGAGTAGTAGTGAGGAGAAACAGGCTTTTCAAGCCTGTCGCTTGAACCTTTGTTGGTCGAATTGGTTGTACAAGAACTTGTCGATGACTCCACGGACGATGACAGCTTGGGCACCTGATGGAGCTCAGGAACTGAAGTGATAGAATTATTCTTATCACCTGGAGGCTGGGAAGACAATTCGAGCAACGTTTGCGGTGTATTAGGGGGCTCATCCAACCTTGAGGCAGAGGAGGAGTGTGTTGAATGCAGATCGTCATGCGGGTTATAGAGAAGGTCTCGGTTCCAGAGTCGCCACGACATGTTTTCTAGACGTTCACCATTCTCGATGGCATTAGCAAACTTGGAGAAGACAGTCCACATTGAGTAGACAGTCTCCAAGTTGTCAAGATCTATATTTGTCATAGCATTGGGGCTAAGCATTAAAATCCGACCTTTAGGTTTGGGAAAAGATGAAAGGTCATGTTTTTCCTGTACTGGCGCAGCAGCAGTGGTAACGGATGCCGGGGTGGGTGTCAAAGGTGCAGGCTTAGACTTCTTAACGTCTACCTTAGTCTTTGGTAGCTTGCGGGTCAAATTCACCTGTGACTTGGACTTTCTATACAGTTGGTTAGACGAGTTGTTTTTCTTCAGAAGTAGTGGCTGTTGATGTTGCAGCGGCTGCGGCGGTACTCGCTGTTGTTGGTGCTCACCCAGTCCTGGTGATGTTTTCACTTTGGGGTCCGGGAAAAGGCTTTGCGAGTTGCGCAAATGCACTCTGCTAGAGGACCGGGTGCTGGTGCGCGAGTATATTTGGGGTCTTTGCGGGGGTTGGTGCGGTGGCTGCTGCGACGGGGAAGATGAGTCCGTAAGCCGGTCCGTACTGTTTACGGGTGTCATTAGTGAGGTGTGAAAGAAAGCGGTGGCTGCCGATGTGGAAGAGAGTGAGACTTGCGTTGGGTAATGGCAGCAACAAGCCAGAGCAGGGAGTGTTGTGATTTAAAGAGGAGAGGAAAGTCATGAATGAGCCGGTTTTGGTTTTTTTTTTTTGTTTAATTTTGGTGGTGATTTTTGTTCACCTGTCAAAGACTCAGCACGCGGGTGACTGGCACTATGACTTTCTGCGGCAAAGGAAACCATTACAGTGGGGGTGTTTGACATATCTATTGCATGTATATACTTTCTAGTGCAGTAGGATTGTTTACACCATTTCCACTTGCGGTTTTTTGTTTCACTTGGCCTTTATCACGTGTTTATTACTAATATTCTACAAAGAGCTTAGTCAGTGGTGCGGCTGTCCAATCCCTTTCAAGTCAATTCTCCAAATACTGCCCTAACCCTGATTACTTTTTTCCATCGGGACCTTTGAGCATCGCGTCCACTTCTTCACCGTTGCCTATTCACCACTAGTTACCGCACCAAGCATACGCTGCCATGACGTACAAGCACGTTATACGCTCTTCTCAGCAGCCTCTGTCTAGTATCGTATTTCGTACGGCTGCTAGGCAAGCTCCAGCTTTGCTTGTGCCTGCCGCGCAGAAGCACGCTCACATAATTCGTGAGTACTCGTCAAAGCCAAAAAGTAGGTTCTCGCCCTCGGGAATCTACAGCTCTTTTGTAAAGAAAGCGCTTGCGACTGAGTCGTGGGAGAGTGTAGAAAACTTTGACCAGTCACAGGACTCGCCAGACAGATCACTGGCCGATAGAGTCAGCTCCTATGGGCGTGCTTTACGAGAGTCCCTCGCTGCTCCGCCAGGCAAGGACTCGCTCGACTTCTACCTAATCAAAGCAAACCTGCTCAAGCTGCTAGATGCCTTGCCGCAATGTCATCCTAACCACACTAAAAGGCTTAAGTACTCGACCTACAAATCAACTCTAGAAACTTCGATCTTGCTGATCCTCAAGGAATCGGAATCTTCATCCTCTTTCACCATCTCCATGGACGAAATTATCAACATCTACACACTCTTGATTAGAAACGGCTCAGCGGATCTGAAAGACTCCGCCATCATTTCTAAACTTTTTTCCGTAATTCAGACCTGCAAGGATCTTTCGCAGGAGCGCCTCTTCGCTTCTAGTCTTGAGTTTTTGCGGTTCCTGGATGCCCAGGGTAAAGAACTCGAAGCCGAGAAACTACTGCAATGGATTTTGCAAGTGTCCCCCGCCTTGACGGAAGCTTCGTTTAACCTAGCGCTGCAACACGTCACTCACCCCAACATCAAGTACAAATGCATACCACTGCTCTTTGAGACCTGTAGGAAGCAGGGAAATGTACCATCACAAGCTGCATTAGAATTCGCTTTGATGGCGCTCAAGGCTGGTCAGCTACATTCTCCTTTATACCAAAAAGTCTACTCAGATTTCGTTACCACCAATTTTATCAATACCCCATCTCAGCACTCCAGCGTGTCTGCTCTAATCCTGATCCTGGAATCCTTTTTGGAAAGCAACGATTCTAAAGGTGCTGGAAAGTTCTTGGCGCTTTTTGATAGCGTGATTGATGTGGAAGGTCTTCATTTTAAATCTCCTGAGCTCAAGGATCAACTTTACAAATTGCTTATTGTGGCACATTTGAAATTTTTAGGGTCAAAGTCCATGGTGGAATCTTTTTTGAGCAAGGTTGGTCAGGACCCAGAAATTGATTTCTACTGGTCTTTGCACAATGAGCCGCAAATTTCAAACGTTGTTTCTATCTTTGAAACGGCCCGTTCAAACGGCTTGGAAATTACTGATGCTGTTTTTAACAATGCAGTTGACATTCTATTACAAAACCATACACCCACCGAGATCCAAAATTTATTATCAACGATATCTGTTGAGCTTGGTATTGATAGTACTATGGAAGTGTACGAAACTCTCCTCAACAACGCGCTGAGCAAGAATGATCTAGAACTTGCGCTTTCAATCTTTCATACCAGCTTGGGTCAGGGTGCTTTGTGGACTGCCAATAATCGCGAGACCCTAGATGGTCTCATTGTTGCAATGTGTGAAACCATGCAGTCGGAAGTGGTTAAAGTGTTTAGAACATACACAAGCATCAGAACATTCACCAAGACAGTTGGGTATGAGGCGACAGCCGCTCTCCTTAAGTTATTTTTGTCCTATGACTATGTGGGTGATACTGAGCAACTTCTGGAAGACGAGCTTGGTCTTGATAGTCAAAACTTTGATCCCCAGTCCAAACCCAAGATCTATTTCCCACTTTACAACTACGCTCTTGCATCCAACAATTCTGAAAACGCGTGGTCAGCTTACACCTTGTCTGAAAAGTATTTTGATTCTCCTTACGAGTCTTACTACACGATTATGAATCATTTTTGTAATCTTTTGCGACCTGATGTTGCGCTCCTGATTTTTAAAAACATGCGCAATCGGAGTAAGACTTCAGGATCTAAACCTCCTGATGAGGTTATTTACAGGCTGCTCTTTCACGAATTTGGCAAATGCGGGTATGCACAAGGCATCTTTGAGTTGCACACATTTTTCAAGATGGATATTTCTGTGGACGCCACGGTGCCATTACTGAACGAGATCATGCATGCCCACTATGAGCTTGAGGATGTACAGCAGGCGGTCAATATCTGGACAGAAATCGCTTCATTCCCCACTGGCCCGAACCATGATTCATACAATATCATGATGAAGGTTTGTACCAAGGTTTCAATTGAGGATGTTGAACGAATGTGGCAAACGCTATTGCAGAGTCCAACGGTTGAACCTGACGACTCCAACTACCGCCAGTATCTCATTGCCAACTGCTACCATGGTTTTTACTTGCGTGCCCTTGACATTGCCAAGGTTATGCCAGTTGAGCCTTCCAAGGAGACCATTGCGGCACTTTATAACTGGACCTTGATTGAACATCGCAAGGAAAGCGTTGCCAAGTGGGCGCTCGAGAACCACCCAGAAAAATGGAATGCGCTCCTCGCGGAACCGGGTGCCCTGAAGACCTATCTCCTTGATGAGAAGAACCCAGACAACGATAGCGAAGCGCATTTGCGGAAAGGGCTTAATGAAAAGCTTGAACTTGACGGTAGAACCATTGTGCCGCAAGTCATTGTGTAAATAGTTTTATAACAATTTTTTTGTTGTTTAGAAGGTATTGTTCTAACCAATACATGTACATTATTTGTTTTGTTTTTTCTTTTTCATTTTCTTTTTTTCATATGGACTTTTAAGCCCAGAATCTATCTATCATATGATTAACAATGCGATTCCATTAATGATAATAAATAAGTGACTATACTGTAAAAAGCTAATAGTTGGTGATTTTGTTCGTGTCGCGTAAAAAAAAATTTAGCAAAAAGGAAACCCCTTTGATGACTCTGATCTGCTATTGTTGTAGCCGTTTTGCTGACCCAACATGTGTATTGTTGACCTAATAAATTTGATGTTAGCAACCACTTGTTATTAAACCAAAAAAAAAAAAAAAAAAAAAAAAAAATTTAAAAATAAAGTAAAAAGGTACCTTTGTTGCAAATCGAAGTGAGTTGATGGATTCGTTGACATGGGCCTGCAGAGGCGAGACATTTACTAACATAAGAGTCTTGGAATTACCCGAAAGCGAGTATTGTAACAAATACGTCAACTGAGAAAAAAAAATGTTAGTATACTGATAAGACCACACCTTGAAATAACCACTAGTAGATCAAATTTGAGCTCTTAATTCACATACCTTTGAGTTTCTGTAGGGAATATGTAACGCATTAGAGTTTCCTAATGCACATATCACGTCGCCGAGCGAGCTAAGAGAGCGATTGATTGCCTGTGTTTCTTTGAGTCGGTCGCCAACAGCCTGCGAGTGGGCCAGCCGCTCAGATCCGGCCAGATCGATGAGGTTGAGCACACCGGTTCGTGTCTCGCCAGTCTCGCTGTTGCGTCCCACCAAACGTAAAATAAAAACACTGTGTGAACGCGATGAGCGCTCGTTTGCAAGTGTGGCTGCCACAGAGCGATTTCGAGCTGCACGCTCAAGCACCTCGTTGGCCTGCGCGGGTGTCGATAGTGGAGTGGACGTGAGTCCTGTGACAGTCGTGCTGCGAGCTGCTGTATCATGGCGGATTTCATACTTGACAGTGTTGTTCTCTAGATCATCTTGTGGTTTTAGCAAGTCAATAATTCGCTCGTTGTAAATTTCAAGAAACTCGCCCTGGAATTTGTATTCCCAGTTCAATTCCTTAAGTCTTTCCGCGGTATTAAAAATCTGTGATACTGCTAACGGGATCACACCCGTTTTAGACGAAGACATGGTAAAAGTTTTACCAGAACCAGTTTGGCCGTAAGCAAAAATACACACGTTGAATCCGTCCAGTGCACTTTGAACTAAATGGGACACCTCTTCAAACACAGTTTGATTAGGCGCACTAGGGTCAAATACTTTGTCGAATGAGAAAGAGTGAATTCGAGTTGTCGAATCGGAATCGCCGTTGTTGGAGACAATCTGAAGCTGTTGACCCTCTGCATTAATGTCAGGATATACAATGTCAACAGGACTGGCCTCGTCTTCCAGTAGAGGTCTTACTCTACAAAATACTCGGATATTGCCCTTTAGCTCTTGTAACTGGTTATGAAGCTTGCGGCGAACGGTCTCAGCCAGGAAAAGCTTTTCCTTCGCTAGCTCCTCTTCAGCCTTGGATATGGCGAGTTGGTTTTTCAGATCAGCAAGATTTTCGTCATTTTCCTTAACTTGATGTTGGAGTTGTCTAATCTCTGATTCATATCTTGAGAAGCCGGTGGCCGCGTCAGTTTGATGCTTCGACAAATCAGCCTTCATTATCTTCATCTCGTTCTGTAGTGCCGAGAATTTGCTGTCCCAGTTTTGATTATCAGTCTCTAGTCTTTTAACTTCTTTTTCAAATTGGGCTTGCTGGTTTTTCCAGGAACTTTCTCTTTCGTTATTAAGTCTGTTTGCGCTTTCCAGGCTAGTGCGGGAAGCCTCCTGTTCCTGTTGCAATCGTTTTTGAAATTCTTTCTCTTTCGTATCCAACTTTGATAGAAAAGATTCTTGTTCACGCTCAACTACCTCCTTGGCTTCGCGTTTAATATCTTTGACAGCCAGATCAAGTTCCTCCTTGTATCTTCTTTCTAGATCGTTCATCTCGACTTCGTGTTTGTGAACAAGATCCTTCATGTGCAGCTCGATGGTATAATTGTGTTTTTCTCCATTGAGTTGGGCGTTGTGTTTCAAGTCGCTGATTTGCAATTCCATCTCGTGAGTCTTCCGTTCCAGCTGAGAAACCGTTTGCTGCAGTTCTTGTTTTGACTGTTCTAGTTGAGACTTTTCGGTATTTAGAGTCATGATTTGTTGTGTATATTGTGTCTCTCTTTCCTTGTGGAGCTTGATAATGTCCTGAGCCATCATCCAGCTCTTGTCAAGGTCTTTCCCTGAATCAACTTTATTATTGATATTATTATTGTTGTTATTATCAGAATCCTCTTTTCCCTTTGCTGGAGGTTTCACTGCATTTTCGGTCTTTGTCACCGCGGCCGGTTTTGATGATATAACGCCAGTCGTTTTTTGTTTTATTCGAGACGTCTGTATGCCTGGCCGTGAAAGTATTAAAGTCCTCTTCTTCAGTAGAGGCAGTGAAGAAGCAACAGGGGCTCCCCTCTTAGCGTTCAATATTGAGTTTGGCGTCGTGCTAAGTATTGATCTGGGAATACCACTGCTGTTGTTATTAGAATTACCTATCAACGTAGACAGACTAGAGGTTCTCGCAGCGTTTCGGCTGGGCTTGGCTGACTGCTGCTGCGAATCATCATTACCCGCAGAACTGTCCGAGTTAGGCATTATATAGTTGTATAACTATGTTAAGTCAAAAACACACAATTAAAAAAATCTAAATAAATTGCAAGATCGTCAGAAATGCTGAGACAGAGGTGCTGGACAGGGTTGATGATGGAGTAGACAAAGTGTCCCGAAGGTTTTGAGTTTTTTGTTTACCTGCATTTGTTTACCCTGGTTGTTCTGGTTGTCCTGGTTACCATTTGTCATTGCTGACTAAATGTCCCAACCATCAGTCTATTTTGAAATTTTATTTCAAAAAAAAAATGAAACTCGAACTCCAACTTACCATATTCATTATTATCACCAATATATACCTTAATCACAATGGGATCTAAGAAGATTGCTTCCACTAAGAAAGGTATGAATTGCTTTTAAAAGATTTTGTTAATACGCACGTTTCTAACTTTAGCAGAACTATCATCGCCAGAGCCAGAAAGCGACGTTGAATCTTTGAAGAACCTTTCTGGCAGCGACGCCGAGGAGGAACTTGAGAACGACGAATTTGACCTTTCAGAAGACGGTAGTGCCGATAGCTCAGAAGGAGAGCAAGATGAAGAGGAAGATGTTGATGCTCCGGAACAAAAGAAGAGAAAGACTGACAGTGAGGCTTTCTCGAAAGCTATGACGGCCATTCTTGGCTCTAGAATCAAATTACACGACAGAAAGGATCCGATTCTTGTGCGGTCGAAGAAGACGGCAAAGGAACTTGAGGCATCTAGATTGGAAGCAAAGGCTAAGAGAGCCATCATTGCTGAGAAGAAGAGCCAGATCGATAAAGAGCGGATTAAGACGCTGTACACGCCAGGCGACACCGAAAATCTGCATAAACTGCTGGAGCACGAGAAGAAGCTGAAAAAGACTGCTCAAAGAGGTGTGATCAAGCTGTTCAATGCTATCCAGGCCAGTCAGCGGGCGGCTGCAACGACTGATGAAACTGTCACAAAATCAATTCAACAGGAAAAAGGTATGTTAATTCTTGTCGACATGGTATCGTTATCATTACTAACACTAGTGCGTTCTAGCCACCGAAATGTCAAAGGAAAAGTTTTTAGACCTGATCAGATCAGGTTAATTATATACGAGTCTAATTTTATTTACGATCTATTTTTTTTTCCCGTGTTGGCAAATTTTGCGATTTGTGTTGTAGCCATGTCGTGGCGTATGCTTCCTATGTATAAGATCTATGAAGTATTTTCCCCTATATCTGGCTAACATAGAGGCTAGATATGTGAGTTAGCGTTTCACTTAGTAGAACAACTAAGCTCGTATGTTTCTCTCTTATACGTACGCTCATGACACAGAATCAATTATGATAAATACCAGGTTGGACTCGAATTCCATTTGCATACTTTGTGCAATGAGTTTCTAGTGTTTTATAGTTATCTCCAAAAAATTATATCTGAGTTCAATACCAAACTGCAAAAAGGTCTTATCAGCAAAAAAAGAATAATGATTTCTAAAAGCATAAAAAAATTATCGTGTCGTATATTAAATATAGAGAGCTTTAAACTCTCACTATGTACTGTTGTATTGCATTCACGGAGTAGAATCAAACATTAACCTCTAGTGTGAGTAGCGATCTGGCTAGTTAAAATCTCTGGCCTGTAAATTTCTGGTCATTGCAGGAAGGGCCACTCGCAGGCCGTCCAACTCCTTGGTCATCACAATCTGGCAGCCCAGTCTTGAGGTCTCTGTCAGTCCAAAAGCCAAGTCCAACATATCATTCTCATCATCATCCGGCTCTTCCATCTTATCGAAGTAGACTGGATCAACTATAACATGGCAAGTCGAGCATGCACAAGAGCCGCCGCATGCTCCCTCCATGTCCAAGTTATTGGCCTGAGCAATATCTAACAGGTTATCGCCCTCATTCACGGCATACTTGAATTGCGAGCCATCCTTAGTGATAAAAGTGACATAAAGCTCCTCTCCTTCCTTCGGCTTTTCAATGTGGCCATGTAGCGTAGGCCTCGAAAGAAAAATAGATCGCATCTGTGGGAAACCCAGTCTTGGGGCGATGCGGGCCGTCAATCTCGGTGCAGAGGCACGAATCAATGATGAGGATATTAATCTAGTTGTTGCGTTGAACATTGTATGGACAAAATCTATTAATTGATAACAAAAAAATAATCGAAGCTTTTCAAAAACGAAGGGCACAAGATGAGAGATCCAAGATTTCAAAGTCGTTGATGGACAAGAGAAACGATATAAAAGTAAAAATTTCAAATGTCAGATATCACGTGCCCACTGTGTCAACAACCAATGGAATCAAGCGTGTTGAAAATCAATGAGCCATAGCATGTGCGTCATGTGATCTGAATCGGAAGGAGATTGGTTCTAAAAGTCTGGGGTCCGAGATTTGTAATAATAAAAAACAACCAACCCCGATAATATTTTTTGGGCAAATCCATGATAGATGGCACAAGCAAGTCAGATGCTTTAGTTTCAAGTATTATAACTGGAGAACTCAAATATACATCCACTCTGTGCTTGCCATTGTAAAGTAGCGTTCACTATCAAGAGTTTCGGCAGATCACTATTAAAAAGTATCGGTAAAATGTCACAGTACATTTATAGTTAGTATTAACCACTGATTGGTAGCAAACTACAAGTTTTGCACCGGTTTATATTGTGAAGCACTTATGGTTAGACTGAACATTCAATTTGTGTGATTTTTGTCGGCTTCTGTATTTACCTGTGCTACCTACTATAACTAAAGCAAAAAGTAACTGAAGCTTGAAAACAGGAAGTAAAAAGACAGGCGGTTGTTAAGGCAGTAACGATAACTAGGGTGTTTTAAAAAGCATTTCATATGGTAAGGATTTTTGTGACCCTGGTCCTAGTTGGAACATTTAGATAAATGAATTGGTTTTGTATGATTATAAGAGGTGATATCAATTGTCTAATGTGGTTTTATGTGTAGACCAGATTTATTTAGACAGCGGCCTCATTCAGAAAGCCTTTGTGTGCATAAGGCTTCCAGATTTCATAAAAAGTCCATATTTTATAGAGCTCACCAGTATCAATAATTGCGGAATTTGTGTAGGGTTTTTTTTTTTTTTTTTTGTAATGTTCTCTATTCAAAGGTTGATGTTCAACTTTAAAAGGTTAAGAAAAAACGTAGTTACTTGTTCTTTTGGTTGGTAGTAGTAGAATCTCTTTACGTACATTTCCTATGTGTAATTATATATATACAGAAAAGACACCAGGCCTATCTGGGTCTGGAGTTATTTGTAACACGCGTATACCCATAGATACGAAAATTCTTGAAGGGTGGAATTCTTTTATGAGTCACAAGGGTCCTTCGTAGAGGGATCCCAGTAAGCAGGGTTTAATTGTACTAGGAGAATCTTAAACATATATGGTAAGGTCGTTGTTTCCCGTAAGTGCTAAACCAGTAAAACCTGGCCCAAGCTCCAGTTTCCCGCGTGTTTTTCCTGAACTAAGGTAGAGCTCTGCAGTCAATGGACTCCATCTCAGAAGCGTATAAATTAGGGAAAAAATGCATATCTGCCATCTTGTAGACACATGTCTTGATATAGGTGAGTTTCTGTTTGGATTCATGAGCATGGATAAAGTCGAACCGATCAAGGTGGTGGAGCATATTACATACAAGCCCAAATTTCTGTTTGGGAGTTATTTTAGAGTTGTATGTAGATTAATTCAAACATAACGGTAAACTAAGGTAATAACCTAAGATAATTTTCGCACATTCTTTGGTGTAGCCACTCGTGCTTTCAATATTTATCATTGAATGATTGATTCAGAACTCCAAGAACTCTTTATTCAGTTATAATACGTAATCTAGAGGCAGAGACAAGAGTAGTGTCGATAAAGCAGTATGTAGATCTTTTTCTTTTTTTAAATGGCGCCTAATTGAATACAAAATAGGCATCTCTTTAGTAAAATCTGCTTATCATAGCAATTACGATAACGTGTAATCCAAACTCATAGCGTTAAATTACAATGCATCAAGTTGCTCATTAATCAGTATTTTTTGTATAAAAGTAATTATTGGAATTTTGTGAATGACAGTCACCTCAGACTACCAAGACTTGTCAAAGGCAAAGAGCACAGATTTTCTTAATGACTATTCCGCTTGTATAGCACATGTGCACCATTTTGCGTGAGAATAACTAACACAGAAAGAGTTTAGATTCTGCTCTTGAAATTTCAAAACTCTTTCTAATTGTCAAATAGATGTATATATATATATTGTAAAGCTGCCCTCAATGGCTTGGAACTAAGTAAAAAAATAAAAATAAAAAAAAAAGCCAGAATCTTTAAATTTTAATTTCTGAAAGTACCTCATTTGTGGTCAATCAAACAAATATTATAGGTAGTACCTGAAAAGTTTAGGACAAAAGGGATTCACAAATCTCTTTCTATTTTCTTCTGTAAATCGTATAAATAGTATTGTTTGATTATTATATATTTTAATACTTTTCTGTATTCACATTCAACAGATCCTCCTCAGTCAGCTCAGTTTGCTTGAAGTTTGCATAGAGTAATTAGTGCACCTAATGAATATGAGCTATGTTTCATTTATAATGTCTGTTCTTGGCTCTCTTTATAACGTCCAATTATTATATCCATACTTCAATCCAACAATGCCACCACCTGCTTTTTAGGATACCCTAGTAGTTCTAGGTACAGGTTGCTGCTTTGATAATGCCATTTGAAACTAAGCCAGAAAAGAAGAATGTAAACAATGGATTGACAGCTTGATTGAAATCATTCTCACCATCCAATTTGTTTATATAAATTTCATATAAACAACAACTAGTCCTGAGGACCGCAGTTAATCGCATCAAAACTAGTGTGATTATTGATGTCTAAGGTAAACTATCAACTGTTGAGGGCTTTTTACAAAGGAGATGTGCTTGCTACTCTGCAGAGAGTGATAAACAAGGAACTCAACAATAATCTAACGACACCATTTCTCTAGTTGTTTTTTGACGTCACTTTCATTGCTTGCGAGTTTCTCAATTACAGTTGTTTGTTGAGGAGAATTCGCGGTATTGATCTATCAGATGCCTTTTCAAGATTCATTGACTATGAATTCATTGATAGAGCATTTGGTAACACTGAGTCTAAATCTTTTGACATGCCAAAAAACATAACACACAATCATCATTATTTCTTAAAAAGTATATATCGATATCATGAATTAACACTTTGAAAAAGTATTGTTTGCAAAATTATAAAAATTAAGGGACCTCCAAAATCTCTTCTAATGTAAAGTTAATGGTAATTATGTCATTGTTTTCTTTCATATCGGATTGCAAAAACTTAGTCCTCTGACCATTCGATTAATTTCCAATATAAATGGTTTAGATAAGCACGGCTGGAGATTAGTGTTGTAGACAAAAGAAAAACGTTCACTATTGTCGACATGTCCTTTGTTTAAGTATCTATAGGAAAACAAATACCTTTATTTCACCTTTTTTATTTACAAGTCTTATGGAATCTTTAGACTGGATTTTTTTAATCTTCATTTGAAGGTTAGTTTTAAAACCAGATAAGATTATTCTTTCTGTAATCTGTATAAATACAATGATGCTAACCATAAAATATGCGCATATCCCATAACGTCTGGCAATGCGGCAGATTTTTACTTTAAATAAAGGTTTTTAATATAAGTTAGACATGTTTCAAATATATAATAATATTCAGCTCCTTTTTTATAAAGCAACTACAAAAAAGCGTTATGGGTGTAGTTTTTCAATTTATTTATTTTGGGAAATCCTTCTTTGTGAGCGCGCGGAGAGTAGTATGTAGTGGGCAAGGGCTTTTTCCTACTGGCCTTTTCTTTCCCAATTTTTTCCTTTCCTCCCATAGCTTCCTCTCATCAACTCCATAAATCTCATTCATTACTATCAACCCACCACAAACAATGGCCCTGGTACAAGCCTCACCCGCACCGAGCACAAAACCGGGGACTCCGGTTCCCCCAATCAATGGGTCATCACAAGCCGTGGCAAATGGGGGGTTGTCTCCATCTTCATCCGAGCCAAGAAGAATTGAGGTAGATAGCCTCATGACAGAATTTAGAAACGTAATGGGAGCGAATTGGGATCGGTATCGAGATGTCATCACGCATTTCTTGACAGGTACGAATCTATCTAATCTACAAATTATTCTCATTTGTTATTCATTTGGCTAATTTTTTTCTTTTTTTCGGATTAGGCAAATTGACTCGACTCGAACTTGAAGAAGAACTACAGCATATACTAGATAAGAAAACACTCCGACTCCACAACAAGTTTTTATTAGCAAATCTCACGAATGCATTACAAGAATCGCCTGCGAATGGTGGATCACTAAAGGGCTGGACTCGTGGAAGTGGTAGCAACAAAGGCTTTGGTCATCAAGCTGATAGTGAGGTGGCCAAACTGAAAAGCGATATTATGGGGTTGTCTGTTAGAGAGCGGAAACGTATTAAAGCGATAGCGAAAGTGAGTATTACTTATTTCCACACATTTTTTGAAAGACTTATCTCTAATATTTTTACGTTTGTTAGGATACTACGAAACCAAGTAATCCATCTACTATTGTTTCCACACGCCAGGCGATGCTACCGCGAATCCCACTACTTAATGATCATAATACAGCCAACGGCACCACGGCCAACAGCACAGCTACCGCCAGTAATGCCAATACCAAAGACAGTCGCGACAAATCTGTTGCTATGGCAGATGATTCTAAAAGCAAGTCATCCTCAAGCAGTAAGTTGGTTCTAATATCAATATTTTTGCTCATTATACTCACATGAATGTAGATCCTCAAGTCTGGACTCAAGATATTACGCATAGTTATGATGCTCCATTACTCACAGATACATATGAGCTTCCTGATGCTAGTGCGCTGGGCGTTCGCATGCTTGGTGTGTCTTTAGAACATGGCTTGCTCCAGGGTGTTGATACAGAAAGTACAGAGATCATGCTTGCAGGTCTTGAACATTATCTAAAGGACCTGATACAGCAAGCATTTGAGAGAGTTAAAAGACGAGGCCAGGGCCAGGATGAGGTCATCACAGCAGAAGATTTAAGCTCGATATTGGAATCTTCGGCGACTTGTTTTGTCGAGCTAAACGGACCATTTTATAGACTGAACGATGTGATGTTGCGAAACGACGATGATGACCTGGATTTCAATCCCACTTTTGATGAAGAAATGCCGGATTATGACCACAAGGATAATGATAAGCAACTCAACGGTCTTTTGAATGAACTTCTGCATGAGACTTTTGTGTGATCCTATATTAATTCTGGATTCCAACCTCAATTGATAAAATCTAAATTTTCAACATTTACTGCAAGTTTTCATTTATTCTAGCATGATGACGCGCAAGAAGGGAAGAAGAGAGAAATACTTGCTTCAGGCTGTCAGGAAGTTTTATATGTATTATTTTTACGATTTAGGCTTTATATTTTATGACTTTTGATTTATATTGGTAGTTTCTTTCCTGTCATGCTGTAGCCGCTGACCTGGAATAAGAATGTATGCATGTCTCAATATAGCAATAGATTAAATGCAAACTCAGCAAAGACTAACCAGCAAACATTTTTGGGATGGTCAAGGTTATGATCTAGTGGTTGGGTTTTGTTACACTTTTTTTTATAGTGATATATCCTGCCACAAAATAGGGGTTAGTCTCTATACTGTGGACTTAATCCAATGTGGACCTAGTTCTGGTGTTAACCCCAAAAGTTAAGGTCATTATAAATCGCCTCAACACCATAGCCACCATAGATAGGTTATTATTTTACTTAATTCACACAATACAACTCTGATAAATTGGCCAACGCAAATGACATAGGTGACCCAAGCATCTTCTGAGACGCCAACATTCCAATGACCAGAACCATAATAGTATAAGGTCTCAATGATTTTTTCTTTTTCTTTTTAAATAAACACAAATAGAAGAGTTTGCCACAATCGAGGGTCGGAGCTTATAATACATATTGACCCCGCTACCTTGCCAGTTCCATGGAGACAAATGTTTTGAAATCCATGTCTTCTTTGTATGTCATTTTGTTTTATAATTTTGTTTGTAATTGTGTCATGTAAGAACAATAAACGGATTATCTATTGAACAAATTTAGGCTACACATTCCTTAGTTCTTCCAAACATTAAAACAAATCTATTTTTATTCAGGGTCTCTATAACTCTAGAACAAAAGAAGTATTACGTTACTATATATTGAAATTACTTGTTCAGCTTTTCCAGTTTTGTTTAACCATTTAAATATTATGAGGTTAAAATATGGGTTGAAAATATTTCAAGTTAGTTGGTGTTAGACAAGGGTGTTTAAGAAATTAAACATCTGTGGTTAAACTAACTTGAGGTTACATGTATAAATGTACGCCTATTGTTTTGAGGTTTATCTGAGAGCTAAGTCAAGTCCGTGGACTTTCTTTTCTTTTTACATTTTGCATTTTTTTTTTTTTCTTTCTTCTGTATGTGTATGCAGCTAGTCTATATTATATTTTCTTTTTCTTTCCTCGCGTTCTAGGTTTTAGAAATTTTTTTTGAATCTTTCCCATAAATACAATAAAAAAAAATTAAAATAAAAAGAAAGTTGAAACCCTTTTTCTCTCTTCCTTTTTTTTTTCATGTTTATTTCTTTTTTTTTTTATTCGTTTCAATTTCCGCTTTCTTTTTCTTCCTTTCTTCTTTCCACTTGTTTTCTCATAAATTTGGTTTCTGCTTCTTTTTTTTTCTCTCTTGTTTTTAAACCTCCTCTTTTCGCCATCATCTCTCTTCTTTTAAACAAGATAAATCCTCGACAATCCTTCTTTGTTGTGACAAGAACCATCATCTTTTCTACAAGATTTCGCTAGCTATCCAGCATGCCCTTTCAATGCCAGGGACATCTTCAATTTCCCTGCCTCCTTCAGGCTCTCACATCTGTCTCTGTCCTACAACAACCGCCAGAGTCCCCAGACCACGCAATGCGTTCATTTTGTATCGACAGCATCACCACTCAGCAGTAGTGGCCGAGTATCCAGGAAAGAGTAATCCTGAAATTTCGAAGATCATTGGCGAGCAATGGCGATCGTTACCTCAGGCCGAAAAGGAGTTTTGGATTCAGCAAGGTGACGTGGAGAAGAAGTCACATCTTGAAAGATTTCCGGACTACCGGTACCAGCCAAGAAGAAACTCAAAGAAAGGCGGTGCAGGTGGGAGTAACAATAACTCGAGCACGGATAATAACAATTCAACTGGCATTTGCCCTAATTGCAAGGGCATTACGTCGGCTTCAAACAGCACGTCCTTTGTCAACTCGTATAAAAACCAGCAGCAGCAGCAAAACCAGCAACAAAGGTCCCAACCACAGCAGCAGCTTCCGCCAGCACCCTCCAACCAGATCCCTCCCCCACCGCCACCACCTCAACAGCAGCTTCAACCGCATCAAATCCTATCGCAACCGTCGTCGCTGACCTCGTCTCCATCTCTATCACAAGCTCATCTACAGCAGCAACCGCCATACTACCCTTCTCATCTCTCCCATCCTCTCCCCAACTCGCCCTCATTCCAGCCCAATCATTTTCCTCCGCCAGCACCTCTACAGCCGCTCAATTATGAAGGCCCGCCATACCCACATCCGTACCCTCTTCACAAGGGCTCTGCACCAGCTAGTTCCCATTACAGCTCTTACGAGAGTCATTCATCTCTTAACCAGCATCTTTTTAATGCCTCTGTTCGACACCAGTCAGCACCGGAAATCAGTAAATCTTATCCGTACAAACAACTGCCGACCGGCACCAGCAGCAGCAAACCCAGCATTTCAACAAGTTTAGGCTCTATTAGCTCTATCAGCTCGTCGGCGTCATCGTCTATTTCTTCGTCTAGCAGCAGCATATCCTCGGTGTCAAGTCTTCCGCCGTTACCGAGAATTATTCCCCGAGAAGAACTGATAAACGGGCAGCAGCCCTTGACTCCGAAAATGTCGCCGGATTTACGGAACACATCGTGGCCGTCAGCTTCAACTCTTACCTCTAGGCCCGGATCTACCGATTCTCCATTACGGCCATTTACATTCTACGACAAACCGCCGCCACCACCTTCCCTACCGGCATCGACAATTAATGCAAGTAGTAATGGTCATGTTAATTCTACAAGCAAACCAAAAGAGGAGATCAATAGCAATACAAATTCCACATCTACTCTTCCACTTAAAATCAACACATCCGGCCCCTTTACCCATCCTCAGGGCTTTTCCGCTCCGTCAGCAACAAACCCCCATCATCCACCACCATCTTTCCCCCAAACCAAGTTTAAAAGCTCACTTTATACCACTCTCACGACTCTGTCAGAGGAGGAGGATCGATTCAAAAAGAGGCGTACGTCTTCATACCACGATCCACTCATCAACACTCCAGTCAATACACATACCCCATCCCTTCTATCACGCGGCGAGCGATACCAATCAGCTATTGCACTTGCTTCTACTAGTAAACTCAATTCCATAACCGAACGAGACAACCTTTCTGTCAGAGATAAGGCTGAGATCCTCTCTACTACTTGCGACGTGGCCAATGACAAGGAAAACAGGCTGATTATTGCAATCGAGGGCCCGGATACCGAAATGGTCCAAAAAGTAAGTAGGCTTTTAGCCGAAAAAGTGGGTAGAAAGAATGGATATGCCTTGTCGATCAATGATGAAATCAAGTCTCGGTTGGCCAATAGTGGGTTTAAAAATGAGAAAGCAAACAGTATTTTCAAAATTGCTTGCGTGCACGAGTTACTCTCAAACGTTGACCTCACACAGTTGCATTATTTATTTTTGGGTGGCTACCTAATTCATTTAACGGACTCGCTTGCGAGTGAGAACAATGAAATTAAAAAGGAGCATGAAGGTGAGACCGAAGAGAAGTTTAAAAAGTATAGTGAACGATGGTACTCTGGAGCATCAATGCTTCGAGGATTGCCAGGTCCTAATGTCATTGTTTATCTTCAGCCCCAAGAAGATACAAGGGTTTCGCAGCAGCATGGAGAGATTACCATGGTTGAGCTTAAAGGTGGGTCTAGAATGCTGATAATTGGCGGAGCTCAACATGAACGCAAGGAGCAAGATATTACTGAGAACATAATGAAAGCAGCCAACATCAAATTAGACGAGAAAGATTTATAATAAAAAAGAAGTACATGTAATAATAGTAATTATAGGTATTCAAAACATAACTATTTTTTTTTTTTTTTTTTTTGTTTGTTTGTTTTATTTTTGGAATCTTGTTGCCGGCTACCTTTCACATAATGAAAATAAAAAATAAAATAAAAAAGAAACAAATGGCCAAGTCCAAGGTCAAAGGGGTATTTTAAAGAGGTAGGCAGAAGTCACCGATTTGAACCAAGGGGCTCGGTTAAAGTCACAATAGACAAACTGTTAATCAAAAGAAAAAAGAAAAAAAAAAGTTGACAATGGAGTCTTACAAGTTATTAGTTCACTATTATATATTTTATTTTTATTTTATTTTTTGTTTTTATTTCTAGATAAACCATTATCCCTTTGAAGATTGATGAAGAATATATATGTATACCAAAACAGGATGAATCGCAAAATAGTTACATTTCTATAATTGCAATCATTTGTGATGAGGAAGTTTATTTACAATACCCATAACTGGCACATCTTTGCACCCGCCTTCGGGTTTCCAAAATTCGGGCTCTGCAAACTCTGGGTTCTGGGGTGGGAATCCCATGGTCTCTCTGACCGCTCCAAGCTGGTCGCGCAAGTAGCGGGCAAGATCGCTACGCAGCTTCTGGGCCTCGGGACCAAACTTGAGGTTATCAGTGAGATCTGTCAGCGGCTCTGTATGGCCCTGTTGCTCCTTCTCAACTAACGCCCGCCACTTTTCTCGAAACTCTGCCAGCAGCTTTTCGTCTAGCGCCTTGCCATAACCAAAGTGAATCGTTGTGCCAATTTGTTTCCATAGTCTGTAGTCGTCAGGTCGGTCCTCAGGAATCACCTTATCGAAACCATGGGAGAAAATCGGCAGCACTGCTGGGCATTCATCTGCCTCCAAGATGAGTCGGCTAACACCCCAGTGGAAATAGCGGAGGGAATTCTCATGCGGCGGGTATACTTGGTGAACAAATGCTTCTGGGAAAATATGTACCCAGTTGGATCGCTGCTTCGGGTACTCTTGGTGATCTTTCGAAAGAAGATGGATAGCGGCGTCTATTGATCCCTGGAACGGGCCGCCGCCAAACCGAGTCGTTGAAAGTACCTGGCCAAGCGAGAAGAAGAATCTTAAAAATCTGGAACCAAGGGCTTTATGTTTAGCACCAATGAACAACATATATTGAGTATATATAGCAGAACACAAAAAGTACAGAGACTGGTTCCCCGACGAGCCATGTTGTCTACAGACTAGGGGAATCAATCCCTCTACTTTTTTTTTAGGAAGAAGAAATAAATCAATATTTCTTTCATAATAATACTTACGGTGTTCCAAAACATACATTGTCTGCCCCCAGACCCCATCTAATGTTGCCGCCGCGCACATAGAACTTCCACCACGGCAGAACGCCCCAAGCAAACGGATCGTCAAGCAGCGACGAGTGATTCATGATAGTTAAGAACCCCTTGTTCTGCTGCTTGCACTGATCAAACGTCCGAAGAAAATTCTCTTCAAACCCTGTGGTTTTGTACTTGAGCGGCAGCGTCATGACCAGTTTCGTAAACGTGCCGGTGGCAAGGATCGTGGCCCGGCTGAGCAGTGGCCAGTAGGGCCGGCTCCTCAGCCCGTTCAGCGACAGAAATGCTTTACCCCGGGCTTGGACGGCTGGCAACGACATCTGTATGTGTGTTGTATAGGTTGCAAGGTATCTGTCGTTTATCAACTAGCAACTAGAAAAAAAAGAAAAAAAAAAAAAAAGTGAGATCACGGAGTCGGAGTAAAAAATAAAAAATTAAAAAAAAAAATTAAAAAGTGACCGAAAACAGTCCAATAGGAAAAGCTTCTACGGCGAATGTTTGACGTTGAGGACCTGACTTACGTTAGGTTGACAAGAAGAACCGAAATCGTTAAGGTTCAAGGTTTAAGTTTAGGGGTAGGGGTTGTTACTGAAAAAAGTAATATTAAAGCATCTTCATTAAGTCCACTGAAGTTATAATGGGTCTGGCATGTATTATGTAGCAAGTCGCATATGCTTTTTGTAAAATCACTTTTTTTACATCTTTAATCGGTCAAGGTCACGTAGAGATCTACGAGCACTCATAGCATTCTTTAGATGGGTCTATCGGCAGATTGAAAATTTTTTGGGATCTTATTGGTTTTGCTTCTATACAGATATTCTTGACCCAGCTGCGGAAATGGCTCTTCCGAATCTGTTTGCATTTTTTGTCATCGTAAAAAAGATGAGAGGAGCAGAGTAGGAACAATACTCACTGGGCCCAGATTCATACCAGCTTGAGAACCGGATTATCAAATTCTCTCAGTCGAAGATCACTACGACTCATAAGTAAAATTATGCCCCTCCCCAATTTGCATGTCTACGGGTACACATGCTCGTTACATAGCCTCAGGCTCATAATTGAGCTCAGTATAGATAGGGAACCGTAAGCTAATTTATAATATTTACGCAACTAAGGATTCGTAAAGAAATCCCAAAAATATTTTTATGTGATATTGTAGAGTAGGTACTATATCGATCCTACTGAAAGTCCATGCTCAAGGCCCTTAGTAGATCCCTTTGAGACCAAGCGCTTCAATTAATAAAGGCTAGCTAGATAAATAATGAGCGATCCACATTATAATCCACCAGTATCCGCACTTAAGAGCCAATTAAATTTATTTTTGTTTCTTTTTTTTTTACGCCATTTGGATCTGCTTGAAGTTTTTGACTTGGTTTACCCCGTGCACAAAGATGCGAGTCTCAGGAAAGGCTACCAAAGCACGTATCCGAAACACCTAAAGCATACTAACACCAATATGGACTTCTCCCAGCATACTCGTACTGTGCACAATTTGCGATATCACTGGTTACCACTCAAGATGACCTCTGTCTCAAGTCATAGGCTTCCCATCAAGTTCATGTATAACTTTACTTGGCACATAGGTTCGGCATAACATATATACATACACAGGTTCCTTGAGTCCTATTTTCGTTGTAGTCAAGCTCTACATGTTGAATTGCGCTGTGCAGTGGAAATCTTTTTTTTTTTTTTGCTAGATCATCATTTTATTGCTACCAATGGTAACTAACTGGAAGAGACCAAATTGTTCACATTAACGTTCCCGCGGCCACTCAGCCATCATCTTCTCAATATTATGTACTTTGTAATTACACAGTGCATTAATTAATTTCCTATTTATTGCTAATCTAATATAACGTGCCTAGTTAATTTTATCTTCATGTTGAAGTGAATGGTTAAACAATGTCACTTTTTGCTTTTGGGGTTGGAGTCACTGACCCCTGTTATTTACTGTGAAATCAAATATATGAATTCCTTTGCAATAAATTAGTCCAATTTTTTTTTCCATGATTAGTAGCCGATAATTCGAATCTTGAAAACCAGCACCTGAGCTATAGCCAACCACCATTTATTTCCTTTTTTTATACGACTACTCGTTTACTAATTTACCCGTTTGGTTTAGATACTATAGACATGCATTTAACGATTGCCTATTGTGTTACAATGGGATTTGTATAAATTAGCAGCTTGACTTAAATGCACTACATTCGTGGATATCCATCATTTGTAACTGTATATATATATAGTATACCTCTTATACGTTCTAGACTCCGGGTCATGTTTTGCAAAAGGATAGCAAAGTATTAACGGCAATCTACTTTATCCTGTTTGTTTTTTATTTTGTATCTTTTGCAATTTAGTTTAGTAGCTGCAGTTTACAAGCTATGTGTATCTGGATCTTCCTGTTGACGATATCCGGGGAAAAGATATTATCCTGAAGAGACAAAAGGTTCTGTTTTTTACTTTATTACTCCTACATTGTCTGGAACAACAGTGATACTTATGGTAAGCTTGTATGCAAAATGGGTTTTGTGTGATTTGCTTTTTGTTTTGTTTGTTGGACTTAAAAATTAAGTACTTATATTATACATTACACCAAAGTTTCAAACTAAGCCTAATAGCTGGTATCAAATTACTAGTTTACGATGATCTTTAAAGTTAGATTAAATGTCTAATGTAGCAGCAGGTGTTGGTTGTCTGCTAAATTTGTTCTGTTGAAACCACCATGTTCAAAGGCCTTGGTTAAAGTAATGTTAAGATTAATAATACAAAAAGACTATATAATGTGAGCATTCGGAATTTGGAGTTAGGGTTGTACTCATAAATCTACTGTAACAAACCTCAACTAACGATTAACATCGTATTTTTGTTCAGTCTCACTAAAGCATGGATCTCCGGAAATCTTGATGCATTCTTTATGAATATACCCATAATTTTAGTATTTGTAAAGTTTGAATATAATGGACATTAACAGATAACTTTCTCATAAAAAAAAGAAAAAAAACACATTTACACTACGGATAGTATATGAAAACGTCTAAAACCGCATTTTTATAGTGTACTTTAGGGAATTATAAAATGATGGTTTTAAATACATTCTTTCAGGTTTTCTTTGTAGTTAAAATTAGCGACAAGAACAGCAATTTTTTTTTTTGTATTATTCAATTGTATATATATAAATAAGCTAGCGACCGTTTTATACGTTTTTTAGCGTCAGTTTCCACGACTGTACCTGTTTTGTGCAACAGTTATAAGATTACCACGCAAGTCGGGTTTTGCGATTTGGCTGCTTTTTCAGATTAGAAATTCTCTAGTTCATACTTGATTATAGTTTTTTATTTCTCTCTTTTTTACTTTGTTTTTTTTTTTTTTTTTTTTTTTTTTTTTTTTCGTTTGTTATTGCCTCTGGTTTGATAGACTGAAAGCCTAGTCCTAAAGATAACGTTTTGTTTTTTTTTGCTTTTTTTTGGATCTTAGATGGAAATGAGTGCACGCGGGTGTAGTAATTGGGATTAGGTAACAATAAAAAAAAGAAAAAAGCATTGTTTGCTTCTGCTGTACATGATTACTTCCTTCAACGGTCAACACTACAGTCCACAGTGAGCACTACCTTGGTGTTACACAGGTTACCAATATGGAATATAGCATATTGCTGGCAAGTATTTCAAAAAGAAAAATTCCACTTGACACTCAAGTCAGCATTTTGGTGAAATGTGGAGGATCAAACATTTACGTTGGAAAAAACTAATGTAGCTAAGTCTTGTCCTTGACAGCTCCTTGCATGAATACGTTTGTGAGTTTTGTTCATCCATATCTATAAGTTCATCATCCCCTTACTTAATTTTTTTTAAGTATGTGTATAACCTAAAGTAACTCCGGAATAAGGAATTGGATTAAGCGAGTGGTTTATTTTCTTAATGCGGGTTTTTCTTCATGCAAAACTGCCATATATCTGAAGCAATACTGTAGCTACCATAAAACTGAAAATTGCAACAGAGATGAACGCCCCCGACCAAATCTTTCGTACTGTTCATTAGTGTTCAATATAGGTCACTTGCATGAAAGGAGGAAAAGAAGTTTTTCTAGAAACAAATACTAGGGATTTGAGGAATTTTGTGTGTAATCCTATTTTTGTCCCGGTTTGCCGTTCCTTAAACCAAGTTATTTCCCTCTTGCGAGGTTTCTTATTCCGGATTTAGTATGTAGTAAACCTTATCCAAGTTCCCCCTTGAGGCTTTTGTGGTAATTTCTCACAACTTCACATCCACGCTATTCCCTTTATTGTTGTCGAGAAGAAAATTACATGTGTAGTTCTCTTTGAAGATTATCGCCAGGATCTGCTTTTATTTATGCAAAATATTGTTTGTTTGCCTTGCATTACCTTCAATGCTTTTTTTTACCATTATACCGTGGTAATTTGCCCCAGATCTGCGTGGATTGTATCAGAGTGCCAAAATATGCACTACGTTTGTAGATTACTGATAAAAAAAAAATTCAAAAGACAATAGCAACAGTATTGTACTGGATGATATTCTGCAGTTCGAGTTCCGAGTTAAGTGAATATCTGAATTGGTCGGTGCAGTCCATTTATCGTGAGACAACCAGGAAGATCGCTAGTAGAAGTGCTGGAATGTAAAATGCTACAATAGCTTTGCAGTGTCATTCAAGTTCTAAGTTAAGAGCTAATGAGAACCTTTTGGCCTACTTATAACTGCATCAATAGTGGCTGTAGTTGTCCTAGAGCATTTCCACTAGTCGGTAACGTTTGTCACCTAGTGTAATAATGTTTTCTACTATATGTTTTTGGCTAGTCTGCAATAGCAGCTGAACATTTGTGACCGATATACTCCACACGATGTAGAATAAAAAGAGCACATTGCCTCACGCATTTAGTTTGCGTGGACAATTACGATCTGCTAAATTCCACTGATAAATGTAGCAGGGATGCGTAACAGAAATCTCGACCGAAAAAAAAAAAAAGCAATGGAGAGCTATGGATTTGTTTGTTTTTTGTGTAACCCATGTTTGTAGTCGTACTTAGTCCTTGCTTGCTTTGCATACAATTCAGGGTGCATGTGTCATTAATGCCAAAGGTAAAGCAGTTTTGAAACAGGTTAGTAGCCTACTGGTATAAAGACCTTATTTACCAGCTACAGAGTGCCCATGAATATGGTTAAAGCTGGTACTAGAATAAGTTTCTATTTGGTAAATCTGATTTTGCGCTCAAGCGCAAAATTATGATGATATGTATTGTTACTATTCGGTATTTATCTTATTTAGCTTTACACGGTGATAATTCAATACTATTTTTTCTGACCTATTAACGTTTTTGTAATCAATGGTCTAGACCTTAAATTTTTGCTCCTTTTTGTTTTTCATTAAATAACTAATTTCGGCCCCTGTCATCCTAGTATGCATCTGTATGTCTTGATTTCAATGTACTTGTTATGAGTTAGTTTGCACTAACTAGCTTTTGTGAGAGGAATAAAATTAAAACTACAAGCTGTCATTACGTGATACTGTAGATTGTACGCACCAGCTTTTTTTTTCAAATTGGTAAGTCCGGTCCTTCAATGACGATAAAAGTATGCCCAAAGTCCAATCATGGTTTCAAATACTTTTATAGTCCAAGACTTAACTTCTCGTACAGACAAAACTGTAGTTTTGTTTTAAAAAAAAAGTAGTTGTTAAGGTAATAGTACTCTGTAAAGATTTACAAATTACGCACCGCTTGCAGTTATACGATAGCGATATGTGTGGTTGCCATTCAAAGCTATTTCTTTGGTTTTTATTTTTTTTAGCATAAAAGGATTATTCATTATAACTCTCTGAGTGTTCGTTTCAAATTTAATCTGATTTTTGAGTGAAATAGTAACATGGAGCTTTAATCGCGATTAGGCTGATAATCTTCTTTACCTTTTTTTTCTCTATTATCTTCATATTATAGCCTTGCTTGGTGTGAAATCGGTTGTTCTCAAGCTGTAGACATGTGGTACAGTTTAATATGATTCTGTTAACATTATTTTTTTTCCATAAACTAATAATTTATTAAGTACCATGGAGTGTATTTTTTTTTTTTTTTTCAATAAGTGGGCACTAGTAAATACTCTGATGTTCTTTCCATGTCCTTAATACTCTCAAGTTGTAAAGATATTGTAATAGATGAACAGAATATCTCTTTGCATTTTTTCTGAAGCTTAATAAATTTCTTGACAACAACTATCAAAAACTTTGCCATCGTCCTCCTAGACAGTTTTTGACTTAAGTACCTATTGATATTTTTGTCTACTTTCCCAGCATCTTTCCCAGCATCTTTCCCAGTAATATGGTGTGCATAAGTTATTGAAATAACAAACACAACTGTCGAGTGTACATCCCAGTCTGGGGTAATCCATAGTCTCACACAAACCCATCTCCTAAACTTTGCGAGAAAAACGTTGGCACTAAAACCACAAAAACTGACAAGTCTGACGACCCCCATCATAGAGTTTGGAGTATACCAAAACGAGGCTAGTAAAGCACCGCCAAAATAAAAATAAAAGGAACAACAATTGGTTTAAACCGGCAAAATGCTTCAACACGTACAACTTATACAAATAGAATTATATAATAGCAACAACAGAAAAGAGAAATTGATGAAATTAACAACACAAGAACACTTTTAAATACTCAGACTACTTAAGTTCTCTTCTTAAGGTTGGTACTTAACCATTCAAGACCCTCATAGAGACCCTCGCCAGAGGTGGCACAAGTAGATTGAATGTACCACGATCTCTGTCTCAATGAGTGTAAGCCGAGCTTCTCGGTGATCTCAGCGGCGTTCATGGCATTGGGCAAATCCTGCTTGTTGGCGAAAACAAGGATGAGAGCATCGTGCAGCTCGTCCTCGTTGACAATACGTTGCAATTCATTGGAAGCCTCACCGATACGGTCGCGATCATTACTGTCAACAACGAAAATGACACCTTGCGTGTTCTGGAAGTAATGTCTCCAAAGAGGTCTAATCTTATCTTGTCCACCAACATCCCAGACGGTGAATGAAATGTTCTTGTATTCGACAGTCTCGACGTTGAAACCAATTGTGGGAATAGTGGTGACGATTTCACCAAGCTTGAGCTTGTAAAGAATGGTAGTCTTACCGGCGGCATCAAGACCAACCATCAGAATGCGCATCTCCTTGCGACCAAAGAGGCCCTGGAGAAGTTTTGAAATTGATAAACCCATCTGGCCACAAAAACTGTTAGCAAAAGACGTTCCTGAAACCCGCTCAAATTCCTCATAGTGAATACATTGATATAATTGATTGGCGACTAATCAACAAAGCCGAAGTGAGTCTACTTACTTTAAATTATGAAATAAAAGTGCTGTGAGATGATGAAAGGAATTAAAAACTGGAATTAAGGGAGGGAAGGGAAAAAAAGGGAGAAAGAAAAAGGTTTTTGGCCATGGGAAAAAAAAGAGGAAAATGGAAAATTCGCTACGTGTCAGATAACCACCGGTCAGGGGCTTATGTCATGAGACTATGGGTGGATGACACATGATTTAGCCCACCCACATACTGACTGCAAACCCGCAACGATATGAACTGGTGTCTGTTTGTGCAATGTAAACTGGTTACAAAAGACAATGAGAGCACTGGATCTTATTGTCAGTACTGACGTATCTTACAATAGATTGATTGATACTTATTCTGATCTAAGATTCTGGTTCAGCCCACACTGGCATCTTCAAGTAAGATTCCTTAGTCAGATCAACTTATTATTCTTAAAATATCATGAGCAGCCAAACCCGCATTCTTAAACTGTTCATGATGGCAAAGTTCAAATTCAAGTAGTAAGTGAAGAAATACATGAGTGAAATCACAATGGAATTGCAATCCTTTTTAATATATGTGCGATTGTAGACCTTTCTGAAAATAAAAGAATGCGGAGATATGTAAGAACCTCAATGTACATAGGAGCATATCGCATCTCAAAATAACATAATACCGACAAGAAGTTCCAAAATCAAGGCTCGGTAAGGAATATATACAAACATGATAACAATATGAAATAACAAATAATACGTACCTGAACGCGAACCTTTGTTTAGATGCTTTTTATATGATACAAAAAAGTGTATATGCTTTATACTGAGCTCTTGCTTGCAAGCGTTGAATCTATATCTATCAGGTTTATTGTTCCATGCTGTCAAGGTTATTCGGTATTGTTGTCATCCATCATTTTTTGATTTTATTATTTTTTTGATATTGCTGGGCTTGATACTTGTAGATCTCTTATCAAGATCAGAATCTCACATAGCTCTAAAACGCATGTAGTTATATAAACAACAATATATTTATATGACTTATCAGGTACATGTTCCATACTAACAATATCTGACCATACATGAGTATTTTCCGACTGGTTTTTTCAGTCTGATTCAAATTCTCTACGACCTGAATTAGAAACGTTAGCTCTCTCCTAACGTATAAACAATATTATATGCTTTTTGGATCTTTTTTTTTTTTTTTGGTTTCCAAATCTCTTCATCTCCCCCTAATCAGTCAACAGACCTACTCTACTGCGAGTTACATACGTAAAGTCTAGTCCAACTACAGAAACCAGGCCCTCGAATAAATCCGTACAAATTATGCAAACCCGATTCTTTCCATGAGAGATGAACCACAACAACATAACAAGAAACAACCCAAATCATGTATCGTACTAGAGTTGACTCTGGAACCGAATAAATATGAGAGGGATGGGATGATGAATAGCATAGCCGATTAGTCCCCACCTCCAATATTGAGTTGATTCGACGGAAATATATCAATCGATTCAAGTCAAAGTCTCGAAAAAAGATACATAGACAATAAGAAGATTCTAATAAACAAATTTATCTGGTCAATACTTTATACTGGTTTCGATGCGTTAATAGTCAAGGTTTGATTTTGCTGAGTGTTGTACAGGTGACTTCTTTTTTTTTTTTCGAGTACAACTTCGATATTAAGAGTATATTTGCGTTCTTAGTGACTGTCGAATAGTACTGTAGTATATTACTGTAGTATACCATAGTCACACAGGCAACCCTTGAAAACCTATGTCTTTAAACAGAGCATTGCTGAAGGAAATTTCTGGTATGAACCATAAGCGCTATATTTATCTCGTTAATGACTATTATTATTATCATTTTTATTATGATTATTATTGAATAAATTTTTTTGGCATGTTTTATGATACACTAAAAGCTCAGCACCATAGTAAATAATCTCCAAAAAAAAAAACGTATGAATAAATATAAGGGTTAGGTTTATAACCAGACCTTCCTAAATGAGCAAGTGTGACTTCTTAAGTTTAAAATTTTCTCTGCGTAAATTTAGGACCTAGTATAACTGGGGCTATGTTCCTTTTTTTTTCTTCCCATTTTTTTCTTCTTGTTCCGACTAGATATTAGAAAAATTTCAAACATTACTGTTTCTCCATCGTCAAGTCCCTTGGTAAATTATTGTCATATAACTATACAAAATGGTATGTACAGCAACATCTCACAGATATATACGACACTGCCATCTCTTTCGTCATCGTCATGGTTGTATTTGTCTTCCATCAGCAAGGTAACTAACATCTATTTCAACAGGTTGGTGTTAAGGCTTCTGAACTTCGTAACAAGAACAAGACTCAGCTTGAGGAGCAGCTTGCCGGTCTCAAGGAGGAGCTCTCCAAGCTCCGCGTCCAGCAGTCTTCCAAGAGTGTTAAGTCCACTAAGATCTCTGAGGTTAGAAAGTCCATTGCCAGAATCTTGACTGTTATCAACCTCACCCAGAGAGAGCAGCTCCGTGAGTTCTACAAGAACAAGAAGTACATTCCCAAGGACCTCCGTGCCAAGCAGACCAGAGCTATCAGACGGAGACTTACTGTTGCTCAGGTCCAAGCTAAGACTGTCAAGCAGCAGAAGGCTGAGAAGGCTTTCCCCCAGAGAAAGTACGCTATCAAGGCTTAAATAGGTTTTGTGTGTAATAACTAAAGCAAGATAATTTATTGTTGTTTGTCATGTCATAATACAACTGGAGAAATTCGGGTAACAATGTTAATGTTTAAGCTGTTCAGTACAAGGGTTGAAATGTTCCATATTGATCTGTCATTGTGAATACTGCCAGGGATTCGGCTTTTTTTTTTTTTTTTTTTTTTTTTGTTTCTATTATGGTCCCTAACGGTGTTGAATCTGATTTTGAAAGGCTGTCAAAAAATTTTCCTTGAGGATACTTTGACGTTGCATCCCATTAAAGCATAAAGTCTAAGTTTTAGTTTTAAAATCTATATTTCAAAGCGTAAGTGGTAGACACTAAATGTGAAGTGTGATGTTTTATTAATGTTCTTTGAGCCGTGCCGTTCCTTCGATCTCCTTCATTGGTCTTTGGCTTCACTATCAATGTAGTCACGTGAGATTATTGCTATTTATACTGGTTATGATACTAAGGGCAGCCACCCATAACTATCCTGCTCTCGAATTTCAGAAAGGTAAATTCTCAAAAAATAATACAACAATATAAAGGCTAACTTCTTACTTCGAGCTGAACTGGCTCATTCATCCTTTTCATTTCTTCTTTTTCTTCTTCTCTTACCTCACAATCGGGCTTTGCTTCTATTTCTTTTCAGCTGCATTCGTTTATAAGCCATGTCTCATTCTTATCACAGTTTGGACGCTCCACCGCCTGCAGATGCTGAGTCGATTCCTCCCATAAGGGGAAAATCAACGGACGGCGCTGCTATCATTAATCTTCTCAACACTATCGTTGGTGCCGGTATCCTGGCGATGCCTTTCGCAATAAAACAAAATGGTATTGTTCTTGGAGTTGCGACAATTTCCTTCTCTGCTCTAGCAGCGGGGATGGGGTTATACCTTCAAGGTTTATGCTCTCTTTTTGTTAGGGATGGTCACGCGTCCTTCTTTCAGCTTTCACAAAAGACTTACCCAAGTTTATCAGTAATATTTGATCTGGCAATCGCAATCAAATGTTTTGGCGTTGGTGTCTCGTATTTGATTATTCTCGGTGACTTGATGCCCCAGATTGCCAACTCGTTTGGTATTACACATAGCGTCGCTGCAACTCGGTCTTTTTGGATTCTCATTTCTTTCTTCATTGTTGGCCCTCTATCTTTCTTGAAGCATCTCGATTCGTTGAAATATACATCTGTTATTGCATTAGTTGCCGTTGGATACCTAGTCGTTATTGTCATTTACCAGTTTTTCTTTTTTGATAGTTCCGAACACAAGGGTAACGTCAATATTGTTCAGCCTCAGAGCCTGGCAGCAGTTCTGAAAGCTCTGCCGGTTTTTATCTTTGCCTTCACCTGTCACCAAAATATGTTTTCATCATTAAACGAGATCCCCGTCAAGAAGGAGGCCAACTTTCGTAAAATAGTCACGTTTTCAATTGGCCCCGCTGCCATCGTTTATATTATGGTTGGTTTGGCTGGATACCTTACTTTTGGCGACAAAGTTGGAGGTAACATTATTGCAATGTATCCATACTCTATTAAGATCGTTATTGGACAGATTGCAATTGCCATTCTAGTGCTCTTCTCTTATCCTCTCCAGTGTCATCCTTGCAGAGCCTCGATCAGAAATATCATCAACTGGATCAAAACTCGCAACTCTATTGAGAACATCAACGAGTACGCAGAACTTGAGGAAGAGGTGGAACAAGGTGAGGTCCATAGTCATGACCATGACTCTGAGATTATTCATGATCATCATAGTCACCATCTTTTAATTACATCTGTGATCGTTGCGCTAAGTTTGATCACTGCTCTCAAAGTCCATTCTTTGGAAGTCATGCTTGCATTTGTGGGATCAACTGGATCAACTTCAATTTCGTTTATTCTCCCTGGCTTGTTTACATATAAACTGTTGACCTTACAAAGGGATCAGTTTATCAATCCATCATTTCATGAGAACTTTTACGGAGTGAAAACTCTTGACAGCCAGTTTTCAATCCGGGATCAAATCCTGCGAGCAGCTGCCATTTTCCTCTTTTTCTGGGGTCTGCTAGTACTAGTTGTATGTCTAGGTATTAATATTGTTACCTTTGGGTAATGGTTTGCTGATCTTGAACTGAACCATATACATACATGTGTACTGTCTCAGTTTGTTTTACATATAAATCCTACAACCAGCCATTTTTAGAATTAATTCATTTTTCAACAGTGTGATCTACCGGCCGCACTTAAAAACAAGCCATAATAAACCTGTTCTGAAGCCTGGGATGCGATTTGCTGCGCACAAAGATTACTATACGTTTTATAGACTGCCGGTTCAATCTCCTTTATGCCTTAAGGTCTTTTTTTTTTCCGAACCACGAGAAGCAAAGATTCTCGTATGTAACGTTTGAATACTTGAACAATGAGGAGACATCTTATTATTAAACAAAAATTCCCCAGCTGGGATGAAATCATGCATACAAGTATTGTGATATTGGTAATTCAAGACTCTGTCAATGCTTTTTTTTTTTTTTTTTTTTTTTTGGCTGCGTGACGTGAAATTGTAGTTTTTAATCAACTGTGGTGATTGGTCCGCGGAGTTAACACATAAGTCTCGTGTGCCATAGTAACCATTGCAGTGAACTCCGCAAGTAATGTTCTTTTTGCCCCTGGCAATTGCCAGAAGGCAAAAAAGAACAATCTGACTAAGCCAAAGTCTCATGACTAAGCTTATGTTTTAGTTGTACAAAAACTTTAAAAAAGGCAAAAGTCCTAAGTTCTCCACACACAAAAGGTGTGTGTTGCCCGTCAAACTGAAATACTTTTTTTTTTTTTTTCTCTCATCCTTGTCAATAATTCTTCTTTTCTTTCTTTTATTATTCTGAAACCTTACAGTATTTTTATTGCCAACTACCATTTTGGTTTAATAGCAACCTACAACTTCAAAACAAGCACACTACCCGCACAACCACATTTCGCATCTATACATCATGGCATTACCAAACAGCGATCCAGAAGAGTCCTTCCTTTCAGATGAAGAAGAAGAATTCTGTCCTCTTTGTGTTGAGGAAATGGATATCTCTGATCGAAACTTCAAACCCTGTCCCTGCGGCTACCAGGTCTGCCAGTTCTGCTACAACAATATCAGACAGAACCCGCAGCTGAACGGCAAGTGCCCTGCCTGCCGCCGTCCATACGATGATGAATCTGTGGAGTACCGTCTCATTACGCCAGAGGAGTGGAAGCGAGAACACGCCAAGCAGGCGCGCCGAGAGCGCGAGCGGAAACAACGGGAGCGCGAGAAGAAGGAGACTGAGCTCTCTTCCAA
Source organism: Geotrichum candidum (assembly GCA_013365045.1). NCBI lineage: Eukaryota > Fungi > Ascomycota > Dipodascomycetes > Dipodascales > Dipodascaceae > Geotrichum > Geotrichum candidum. The sequence goes on along the minus strand of QQZM01000029.1, from coordinate 97,663 downwards.
AAAGCATCTCTCCGGCATGCGTGTCATCCAGAAGAATCTTGTGTACATTATCGGCTTGAATCCTAACATTCCGGTAGAAGAACTTCATCATACTCTTCGAACAGATCAATTTTTTGGCCAATACGGGAAAATTCAAAAAATTGTCATCAACAGAAGGAACAACAACAATGGAACCCCTGGCCTGGGTGTCTATGTGACTTTTGCCCGGAAGGAGGATGCTGCCAGGTGTATTGCTGCGGTGGATGGTATGCTCATGGATGGCAAATACTTGCGCGCCGCTTACGGAACGACCAAGTATTGCTCGGCTTACCTCCGCGGGCAATCATGCCCCAATCCAAATTGCATGTTTCTTCATGAACCCGGCGAGGAGGCAGACTCTTACTCCAGGCATGATCTTTCAACTATTCAGCATGTTGCTCGGCAGGACAGTAGTAATACAAAGGAAAAGCCGTCCAAGCCGGCAACCAAACTTTATCCCAGCAACACGGAGCCGGATAACCACAACTACCCACACCATCAAAGTCCTTCCCACGACCATCAGGAGCATAATGATCGGCCGTCAGCACTTCCAGCTTCAGTATCCTGGGCGACCAAACCCTCACCAAGCGTTAGTACCGTTAAAATCTCTCAACCTTCGTTTCCTCCCTTACCTGCGGCCCCTAAGCCGGCCCCCGTCACTACTCCTTCTCCAACTGTACAGCCAAAGCCTGATATCCCTATTGTTGTCCACAGGGACCCTCCCAAACCAGATCAAGCTCTCAAGTTCATGGAAGACAGCTTGGTAATGCTTTGTGCTCCAACCTTCAACTATCGCTTGCCCCAGGATATGGTAAAGAGCAAAAAGCTTGTCGAAAAACGACCTTTATTTGCATTCTCCAGCCCTACCACTACTTCTTGCAATGACCTGAATCAGGATTTTCCGTCTTTTTTATACACCACATACTCACCTCCCTTTGTATACAGACCTACTCCTGAGCCTACACCAGTTCAGATTCCCCAAGACCCTGCAATTGTTTCTCAGCCTCAGGCTCCTCGCTCTCCCCATCACCTACAACAGCTTGCACACCCACCGCCACCTCCTGCCCCTCTCCAAAATCTTCACCAACAACCACCTGTTCCTTCTCAACGTCAAACTATTCAACCCAATGTGAATCAGTCCTTGACTCAGTTGCTGGATAAGATTGATAGTATGAGAATGCAAACTCCACCCCCACCCCCTCCTCCTGGTTTATATTCAGCGCCTACCGAGAACCATAGTCATGGATCTTTGGGCAACAATGTACCGTCTCAAAACTCGCAAGAACTCCTTGCGCGTCTCATGAAAAGAGATCCTCCAGGTATGTACAACCATCTTTTATACCCTGATATTTATCATTATTAACAATTTTAAGCAGTTTCGGAGCAACCCATTGCCAACAAATCAATAGGTGTGTATAATTAATATTATGGAGATTTATTTGGCTGAGAAACATTCTTTTTTTTTTTTTTTCAAAGTTTCGCCGCAAGCAATTCGACTGTAGGCTAACTTTTATTTTCTCATTGTAGACATTGATCAGGCTGAATTGCTTGATGTTGAGGGTATGGCTAAGGCTTTTCTTGATGAGGTAGATCCTTTTGGTGAAAATAACGATTCTTATGAAGACGAATCATTGTTAAAAGATATCAATTCTGATAGTTCTATCAAGACTTCGACACCCAAATTAGGCAAGACACCTGTTGCGGAGCCTGTCAAGCCTTCGAAATTGAATAATAGCGATGTCAAATCAACTAAAAGGACTACTGGATCTAGTGGTTTTGAAGCTGCTGACTCTGTCAAGAAAACTGTTGATGCCTCTGCTGCTATTTCCATTACTAAGGGCGCAGATGCCACTACGCCAAAGGCCATCAAAAGTACATCTCTAAACCCCGCCATCACTAAGTCTAATGCTACCGAATTTACTACCGTCGAGAGCATGTCTGCTAAATCTAAGAATGAAGAAGAAGAAGAAGAAGAAGAAGAAGTAGATATCAAGCCAAAAAAGAGATTTACCAAGCCTGATCAATTAGCCGATGCTGGACCAGCCCTTACTAAGAGACAAAGGAAAAAGCTTGAACAAAAAATGCTGCTTAAGGAAAGTATTCGTGTTAGAGAAGAAACGCAGTTTGTTAGTGGTTTAGGTCACCGACGTCTCCACGAAGCTGGTAAGGAAGAAAAATATGACAGTGCTACTTCTAGTCTCGTTTCCACCCCTTCTATTCCCGAGCCTGAGATTGTTCGCTCCAGCATTCCTGAACTCTCGAAGGTCCTTTCCAAGGACGTCCCCATGGAAATTTCGAAGTCAAAAAAGACCAACAAAAAGTTCAAGAAACTAGATTTAAACGACCTTGATACCATGGATAATGTGAGCCCCGAAAAGTCAGAACCTTCCTGGGCCAATGAAAAACCCGGTGTGTACTCTGTAGCTGATGAGGTTGCCAAAATTTCTAATGATTCTTCAAAGCCTAAACCTGTCTCCAAAAAGGTGGATGCTTTAAAAATTAGCTCGACGCCATCTCCTGTTAATGTCTCCCCAAAGGAAGAATCTGTGTCTCCTGTTAAAAAGACTGCCAAGGTTCCTGATACCAAGCTAGATACTACAGTCAAGTCTGATACTACAGTCAAGTCTGATACTACAGTCAAGCCTGATACTAAAGTCAAGTCAGATACTAAGACTAAGTCAGATACTAAAGTCAAGCCAGAGACTAAGGCCAAGCCAGTCCCGACGTTGATCTCAAGAGATACTCCCACTGATGTTGTCAAGGAAGTCATTGAGCAAGCCTCATCTCATTCTTCTGAAGAAAAGGAAAAGTCGTATTTAAACGCTCCGGCCCAGATTGCCTCCCCCAAAGTTTCTGAGAAAAAAGCTAGCTCTGAAAAGCCCAAGACTAAAGAAGTAAAGCCTGTTTTGAAGGAAGAAAAGTCTAGTAGCCCTGTCACTACCGATGCTCCCCTATCTAAAAAAACCAAGTCACCCAAGCAGAAGAAAGAACCTGTGACTGGAGAGCCAGTTAGATCGACTGAAAGCGCTATTGTTGACGAGGCAAAACTAGATCTTGACGAAAACGATGAGCTGATTGACACCATCGTAGACCCTGAATTTATTGAGGATCTTGTTAACAAAACTTTGGAGTCTACATCTTCCACTCTTGTTTCGCTCTTTGATGCTAGTCCTCAATTCATCACGCAGGATAGTCCCACATTCTCTTCGTCTGAGTTTGAGTCCTATACACCAGACACCGATATTACTGCTGAAGAGTTGTCCCTAGATGCACTGTGCAAACTTCTCACCCCGCATATCGAGATCAAGGGCGATGTTAGTCTAGAGCAAGCAGAAGAGTGTTTGCGGCAGAGCAAGAAGATGTTGGAAGGCTTGGAGACAAGCTTTGTTAACACGGTGAAGGAAGCCACAACCGTTTGCAAAACCGTCAATAAAGCAGGCAAGAAATAAGGGAAATCATGTATCACGCTGTATAACTAAAGCATGTGAGATGTGCACTACCCCATCATTTTCATAATGTCTTCATTTGGTTCACTTAAAACTCTATATACGCATAATTAATGAGTATGATGTGAAAGCCTTGAAAAGTCTATATTTTGAATTTTCAGATTATTTATTTTGGGTTAGACTGCAGATTTTTAGAATGGCTGACAATCCACTTTTGTGTCGTCATGCTTTTTTTTTTTTTTTTCTCCTGGACTTCGTGATTTTTTAATTCTTCTCCTCTTCCTGCTCACTTTTGAGTCTTAATCTCTTTTTTTTATTCTCTTTTTATCATTAACTTTTTTTTTCACTCATTTTACCGTTAATATTTAATTGTTACAATGGAATTCGACCAAGATGTGCAGATGGAAGACGTTGTTGAAAACATGTCGCTAAATTTAAATGAACAAGAGGGGCCTGATCAACTGGGAAATCTTCCACGCACCATTCCAGGGGAACTTCCAGCAAAATCCCTGGATCAGCTGGACGTATGGATTGAAAAGCTGAGCCAATGTACACCCCTGGCAGAAACAGACGTCGAATCTCTGTGTAATATGGTGAGTGCCATTACTTTTTACTACTGCTATTCATCAGCTTTTTTTTTTTTTTTTTTTTTTTTTTTTTGGTACTAACCAGCAAAACCTTTCACCCCTTTTTATTTTTTTTCCTCAGGCGAAAGAAATTCTCCAGTTTGAAGAAAATGTACAGCCAGTAAACACGCCAGTAACGATATGTGGTGATGTCCACGGCCAATTTCACGACCTAATGGAACTGTTCAAAATTGGTGGACCGTGTCCGGACACAAACTACCTGTTTATGGGCGATTATGTTGACAGAGGTTACTATTCAGTCGAAACTGTTTCCTATCTCGTTGCAATGAAGGTGCGATATCCCAACCGATTAACGATTTTGAGAGGAAACCACGAGTCGCGTCAGATTACCCAAGTTTACGGGTTTTATGATGAGTGTTTGAGAAAGTACGGCAGCGCCAATGTCTGGAAACTATTCACCGACCTGTTTGATTTCTTTCCCATAACCGCCCTGGTTGAGAATAAAATCTTTTGTTTACACGGAGGCCTGTCACCCACAATTGAAACTATAGATAACATTAGAGATCTGAACCGGTTCCAAGAGGTACCGCACGACGGGCCCATGTGTGATCTACTGTGGTCGGACCCAGATGACCGTGGGTCATGGGGAGTGTCACCTAGAGGTGCCGGGTTCACTTTTGGCCAGGACGTGTCGGAACAATTTAACCATACTAACAACCTTTCGCTCATTTCGCGGGCGCATCAGTTGGTTATGGAGGGTTTTAGTTGGTCACATGAACAGCAGGTCGTGACCATTTTTTCTGCCCCCAATTATTGCTACCGGTGTGGTAACCAGGCCGCCATCATGGGCGTGGACGAGCAACTGAATAGTGCTTTTTTGCAATATGACCCAAGCCCTCGCCCCGGTGAGCCCTCAGTATCGCGCAAGGCGCCTGACTACTTTTTGTAGTGTGGTGATCCTGGTTATGATTTTGAAGCGGAAATAATGTTTTTTTTTTAATATCACGATTTTAGTCTAATGTTTTTTTTTAATCAATGAAGTTTAGCTTGATGCTTATGCGTGAGCTAGGCGTGGTACCGCCCACGGCTTTTTGCAGATATCAAACAGATATTGGATATAATGCTAGCCGTGTTCTTTTTTTCTTTTTTTGATTCGAGGGGCAGGTAGGCTATATACTAATGATTTTACCACGTCCATCACCTAGAGATGATCAGTTTATTGTTCTTGCATTAAATAGTTACAAACGAAAATATAATACAAAATGGCATACGAAGAAGATATAAATTTGAAAATGTTATATATATCATGAAAAATCTAAGATCTATATTCTTTTTTTTTTGGTCTTAATCAACAAAAATTTGCAATCTTTTACTGCGTGTAGGGAAATCTGGAGCCTTCAAATGTCAAACCCTCTATTACGCGCGCTGAGAGCGATACCTTGTTGGTCTTATTGCGATAAGTTTTAGAGTTATATTTCTTTTTCATATCTCCGTTCTATTTTTTTTTTTTTTTTGTTAGGCGACTTGTACCTATCGCGCGCACGATTTTACAAAAAAATATAAGAATTATATGATATATAGTACACTCAAATAATCACTTAATTATATGAAAATTCCGTACCTAAAAAAATTGTTTTTACCAACAAAAGGATTGCATAGTACTGCCAGAGCACAGGAATAGCCTTCCCAGAAAATTTATAAAGTATCACGATCTTAAGCTAATAATGACTACCAACTAAAGATAATACTACCACCAGGTCTTGGTTCATTTGCAAATGTTTACATAAAAACCTATAGACAATAACTCAATATAAGATCTAGTTAGTCCATTATTTTGAACTTGCTGGTTTGATCCGAGACATTCGCTATAACGGATAGCCGGAATTTGTTCTTGAATCTTTTGCTAGTACAAAAAAATATAGCCTATATTCATTTGGAATGATTTGTAGCTTTCTGTAAAAAATAAACTCGGTACAATGTATAGAAATGCCAATAGATTAATTTGTTTTTCTACTAATAACTATATATCTTGATATCTAGTTTCGCGATAGTCTGCTTAGTAACGGATAGGTAGTAGAAATGACTAGCCCAAAGGTGTTTAAACAACTGAATCAGTACAATGAGTTACTCAACTTGGCAATAGTGGCTGCAAAATAATTGTGTTGGCAGAAATATCTGGATGCTCTTACACCACATTTATGCCACCCGGGCTCGCTTTTATCAGCAATAGCGCCATGCTCTTCTATTATCAGCGTCATGAAATGTTAGCGCAGTCAGCCAAAATTAAGTATTTACGTTTCATGTATAAAAGTTGGAAGGGCTCCGGTGTTTTGAATGGCCCGGTAAGATTAAAGTACAGCAACACATAGGGTTCAAGCTCCCACGTTTGTAGCGCTTTGTGCTCCCTATGTTTGTGGGCAGTAATATGGTGCAAATATACCCATGTTAGAAGGACTTTTTGGTCTGATTAATCAGGATTTAATTGAGCCACTAGTGCTATTTTTAAAAACACGTTTTTACGGCCCGAGAAACCGATTAGGGAAGGCTAAATTTCACGATTAAACCGAAAAACAAAATAGATTCAACTGATTAGAGACAATCTCATAATTTTCTAGCAGTGTACGTAAACAAAAACTATAAATTCAAGAACAGAAGTATACAGAGTGAAAAAATAAGACTCAGAGAGTGGGTAAGACCACGTCCAAATATATTCATGCTTGTTTGATTATCCTTCATCCAGAAACTTCCAGGAGCCTCCAACAGCATGAATGTGCTGTAAAATACTACAATAAAAAATTTGTGTATTTCTTATGATGTGCTCTAAATATTTTATGCTTCCAATCAAACTCATGAGCACGCTTGTGAATAAAAGCAAGGGCAATAGTGGCATCTACAGAAGATTTGTCCAAAACGAAGAACCGAACCTGGCTAACCAACTGGTTAGCCTTAAGGATAAGTATCATATTTGTTGCAACTAACCGGTACACTAAGTATCTTACGGCAGGGCTTTGTTGCGGAGTTCAAGTCCATTTCCTGCAACACGCAATGATTGATTAGCTAAATGATGTTTCCAGTGTCTATAAGTACAATAGCAGGGTATTTTTTTATTTAAAACTTGAAAAGAAATAAAAATAAAACATTTTGATCAAGATTATAAGACACATAGTTGATATTACCGGTATGTGGTTTTGAGGGGGAAATATTGCGGAACTATTACGTGCTGATATTATGAACTTATGAAATAATAAAATAGGTAGCTAAACTTTTTCCCAAAAGCCCATAAATTATTCTTGTCTAGAGGTATTATATCATGTAGCTCTTCCAATCCTACATGTATAAAAAAACAAATTAATTCACTGTACACTACTACTTCTATGAGGGCTCTACAAGTAACCTCAAATATGATAACAACTTAAGTAGGATGACAACTGGATAAAAGGTATCTAAAGACATAAAGTGGCATTTTTTGTAAAGAATAAATAGAATAATATCAAGAAACATATCAACAACCAACTGTAGATGTTGAGAAAAAATTGATTTTATTCTTATAAGCGCCAGAACAAAAGAGCCCCATATATAAATATAAAGATAAATTGAATTAAAAAGTTACTCTGGAAATCTCTTTCTGGATCTAAGTTCAGAACTAAACAGAATTTTTTTAATGCAAGTTAAATGGCTCCATAATCAGGTTCTGTGTGTCTTGGTGTATCAAAGAAATAGTTTTGAAGTCTTTCACAGTGATTTTGGTTAGGGCTTGCTTGGTCAGACAAGTTTTCTGAGATTTTATTACCAATTTCTATCATTGACTATCACTGGTTTCCTGCTGGAAATTTTAGTGCCATCAAATTATGAAGCTGCTTACTAGTGCTTATACTGCAAGTTTACTAGTCTCTGTGAAACAATAGAAGAAGGAAAGTGTTGTTGTTTGTGTAATTTTTTTTGGTCATTTATCTTTTTTTATCTAACTTATGAGTATTAATTTTCTATTACATTAAATATCATTTCAATCCCGTATAAATTAAAAGGCAATCCATTATCAGAATCAAGGTGGGTGGACAGTAGAATCAGGTATTGAAGTTGAACTCTCATATGAATATTGCCTAGAATTGCTGGCCACAATCAAAGGCCGTATGAACTTTGCACGTCTAAGGCAGGTAAAATTATTGTTTGGGTTTGTTTGGTTTTAATTCGGCAACATGGCTCCCATGATATTTAAACCCGTTCCATCGGCTCCGTTTTTCATAACTTGAAAGTTAGCATTCAGTAATAATTCACAACTATAAATAGCTTTAATGGAATGCTTTTTTTCTCTTTTCTTCATCATATTTAAAAAAAAAAAAGAATTAATTTTAATTTACGAGCAACAATTCTTTTCAACGTGGAAAAAAAAACAAGAAAAAAAAACAAATAACATAAAAAAAAAAAAACTAATACATAAAAATCATTAAATAAAAAAGCACATATAAAAATAAAATCAAAAGAAAATAAAGTTTTTTTAGTCGTAGTTATTGACGTTTTTGGCTCTTTAGTAGGTACCCTTCTTCTGGGCCTCCAGGATGGCCTTCATTCTCTTGCCAGCCTCCTTGTTAGAGAGTCTCTTAGGAACAATGAAAGGAACCTGGGAGCCACTGGGCTTGTTGTTGGGATCAAAGTCTCCTCTACGCTCAAGGTTGTGGGCATTGTGGGCAGCCTCGAACTCCTCAAATGACATACCATTGTGGTGGGCAGCAAAAAGCTCCTCCTCAGAGAGATCAGAATGAGCACCGTGGTGAAACATCAGGGCCTGCTCGTTGTGCTCATTGTGATGGAAAACCATATTCTGATGGTGGGAGCTGGGCTTTTTGTCAGTAACTTCGTGGACCTGTTCCTCTAAGTCACCAAAAACCTGAGACACCTTGTTCCAAAGCTGATCAAAAATAGATTCATTCGTCTCTTCAGCTTGCATTTTCTTGTTGCACTTCTTAGCAGTCTTGACAGCAGGGCCATGGGGCTGGGCAGCGCTGTAAACATCATGGGGGATCTCGCCGATGAAAGCACGGTCGCCAAAACCACCCAGGAAGTAAGCACCCTCGACCTCAAACTTAGTCCACTTGGAGGAGTGAATAGCGTTACCAGGAAGCCACCACTTAGCATCAGGGTGTCTGCTGACAAAGCATTCAGCCAGTCTCTTATGCTCAGAAGCATCGGGTTCAACAAATTTACCACGAAGAGAAATACGGGGGCTGCCAGCAGGGGAGTCGACAATTCCACCAGGGTAATGAATGTCAACCTCATCATTAACGGCATGGTCGCCAACACGAACAGAAAGCGTGGCAGGGGAACCCTTGGCAATGTTTCTGAAAGAAGAGCCGATGTTAAGAGAGAGCAAAGTCAGAGAGCCGTCGTTATCGCAGTCAGCGTAGTACTCCATAAAGGAGACAGGGACATTGTTGTTGTTGACATCAAGAGTAGCTAAGTTAGCCAAAGATTCTCTATTGACAAGAGTTCTGGCTTCAACAGCGGCCTCCTCGAGAGTGGGGACCTTGAAGGAGTGGGGGTGAGCACCGTGGGCAATGGGAACGGCAGAGACGACAGTAGCGGCAACTGCAGCACCGACAATAGATTTGACAAACATTTTGAAGGTTGGGTAAAACTAAAAGGATATCCAAAAATTTTTTGGTGAAGAAGGAGATTCTAGGGAAAAAAGAATTTAAAAAAAAAAGAGCAAACCGTTTAGTTTAAATACAAAAATTTTTATGAGAACAACCATTGTGACTACAGATATTGACTATATACAGGGTACATATTATGATTGGTCAAGCCCAAAAGATTCTATGACCTAAATAGGAAATTCAATCTAATCAATCTTTTATTGAAGTTGTTGTCATGGCAACTTACGTCTTGGCATAAATTTTGTTTTGCTTAACGGACATCCGAAAAGACTGAAAAATCACACAACTGACCCGTAAAGACCTGGCGTGAAAATTGCTGTCTGAAAGCTTTTTCATTTTAACAAAGAAAAGAAAATACAATCCTATGGATGGAAATTAGGCCAGAAACATCTGTGTCTACCCTTTCATTCAGTTCATAAGAATGTTTATTCTAATAGAGAATGGGCTTTTTTTTTCTTTGAACATCTCAAAAGTATCAATCGGGAAATTTTTCCTTGCAATTTTGTAAAAGAATTTTACAATACACAGTATTAATAAGGCAATATTTGCTGATTGGACCAAGCATTTATCTCTGCAACACATGAGACTACACTGCCCATTTTTTTGAACTTTTGCAGCCTCTAAAAAACTAGTTGGCAGTTTGTTACCTGCAGATATGTACTAATCCGTTTACCTCCGCCGTGTGCGGATTTTACTTAAAGACCATGTGTCTGACTTGCTCTATGATCTGAGCCAAGAGTCCCAAGACTGTTAGCTATAGGTCTCACCACCTACATTCCCAAAATGCATAGTTTTCTTTTGGTATTTGCTACCTACAGTTGATGTAAGGCTCATATTTTAATTAAAAAAAAATCTAGAGTCATATTTGTGATTGGTTAGATCTGAAAAAGGAAACCCAAATTTGATTAAAAGATTTTATTGTACTTAATGACGTTAGAAAGAAAGGGTGAGAAAATAGGCTGGTTTCAAGAAGTAATATTCCCACCAACCCTAAGACCCAGTGGCCAATATTCAATAAGCCCATGTGTCTGATTATGAATAAAAAAATGCTGCCCGTGTCTACTACATATAAACCATCAGTAATACCCCAGTCACTATGTTAATATGTTTTGTTCGAGCCTTCTTATAGATAATATAAATTATAAACTAGCTTTATACAGCTGCTTCAAATGTTTTTTGTCAGGCATGTTGTCAAGTATTATTCAATTTTATTTCGCATTTCGGAGTTTGCCTAAAAAATTACATAGTTTTGTACAACACATTTAAAAAGGCTTTATTCATGGATCACAGTTATTGAGCCTCTTCTGCCTTTTATGCCAAGTTTTCATGGTTTTTAATTATCGATGAACTATTGAATTAAGTAATGAATCAAATTTATGATGTTTGAAGTATTCTAATTTGAATTTATGTGTAAAAACAAGCAAATATTTACCTGTGAATGTTTTTTATTATACATTCAGGCCAAAAATTAGAATTTCAAATACAACTTGATTTAATTACCTCCTCGACAATATAATCAAAGTACTAATTATTTGAAGTTAGTTATCCAGACTTAAATAATTGGCATTCAAATTCACTAGATTCAACTGCATCAATTTTTCAACGCTCGTAGTAATATTTGTTAAATGGTTCTTTTACTTAGTTTGTCGTAACTAATAACTTTTTCATGATTTATTGTGAAAAGGCTGTATGTTTAGATAGATTAAAAAGATTTCACTTGTCTCTTAGTTTTAGTTCTACGAATTTTGGTTAAATGTGGCGGTGCTATACGCCTGTTGAAATCACTTTTTTGGTTGAATTTAAAATGAGAACATAAATTTGGTTCTAATCAGATTATTTGACAAAATGGTGTTAAAAAGTCATGTAAAGCTGTGCAATATTGAAGCGAAAAATGAAAATAAAAGCAAGTTTTCTGAGTAACTGCTGTGAGTGTCTGATCAATTTTAATTGTTTATAATATGACATTCCTTTGCAAACTGTTGAATAAATAAGTGTGATTTAATTAATAATATTGCTTTAAAGGCTTTACCCCATATCATTGTTAGCAGTCTTGAAGTCAAATCATTTGAACTATAGTTTAAAAAAAGTCTAGCATTAATCCAAATGTAAGTAGCTTTGTTGCGGAGCTGGATTCATAACCCCAACTATCATTGCTTTTATATTTTATCACTCCATTACACCTATTCATTAATTATAGTCAATGACATTTCATGTTTTGTGTTCCATTTTACTGTTTTTATCCTGCTTAAGCGTGTTATCGTATCCAAGGTTGGCTATAGGGCCATCATAAAACCAGTAGCATACACCTCATCTATATTATATTTTATTTAGCAAGTCTCCAAGATTCATATTACCTAACCATAGAGATAGAGCGTATGTTTATTCTATTAAGTTATCTGTATAGACATTTATTTCCTATTGGCGTTTTTTAGAATCAGTGAGCGAGGAACTTAACCGCCTAAGTTGACTATGTGTATCCTCCTGACCCAATTGTTTAAAATTCATGGAGTACATCCGGGGATTCCTCGAATAATATTCATTAAGCATATGATTAATAAATTTCTAACCAGACTCTTTCTCTCTCTATACAGCTAGCTGATGATACTTGATATTTTGTGTTAACTGCCCCCCCCCTTCGATAATTTTAGTCAATTGTATATATATATTCATACCCTATCATATTCATCTGATTTAAAGTCCCTCGTTTCAAATTTGATCTCAATTTAAAAGTAGTTGCGTTATGTATTTCATTATGATAAAATGCTTTTCAAAACATTTAGCTTTGGTACATAGAGCGGGGTTATATGCAATCATTTTGAAATAAAAGTTGAGTTCATGATTTTTTGAATTAAAATGTTGGGTCTTAAAATTTTATTAAACCTTGCTTTGAAACAATATGTAAACCTAGCTATCCTTTTTTTTTCGGTCTGATCTGATAGGACAATCTATTATATTTTAAAATATTTTTATCATTTAACAGTTAAATAATCAACGTATGTGTTGTACAGATTGTAAATTGATACTAACTGGCCTTCCAACCAAAATGTTGTTATTCCTAACTCTCATCCGTTTCATTTTTAGTTACGGACTACCAAGATAGACTGTTCTGTGTGGTGTTGAGTGCTAAAAGATTCTATTTTATATATATATGAGATAAAAAAGAAATTGAAATTGGATTATTTAGTATGAAATTATCGACTCTGTAATTTCTGTTACATTCTTTTTCAAAAGCGATTTTCAAATTTTATTGTGAAAGGATAAAATTTCTACCTTAATTCTATGATTGAAAAGTTTCTATATTTGGATGGCTTTCATCTAAACCTCCTTTTGGAACAATCTTATCTGATGGATCTGATTGCTTTTGCTTTATTAGGAAATGGTCATGGTTTTTTAAACCTTAAGGTACTGTGAATAAACGCTTCTGAATCGAGTGCACTCGACTAGTACAGAAATTTTATGATTTTGGCTTAGGTAATATCAAAACTGCTAACCTTGAGACCTTCGTCCTGTGGATTATTGAAAGTTGGCTCAGCATTCTCCGTTGAAGGTTGCCTTGCTAGCTTTTCTTTTTCTCCCAATTAATATATAATGCCTTTTGTTTTTTTGTTTTGTTATGGCGTAATTCCGGTTGTATAGATTACAAATAAGCACATACGTACACAGTAACAATTAATAGTTTCTCTGATCCCTCTGCAAAATCCTGATTCAGAAACTCTCACCTCTCTTTAAAAAGCCCAGTGTATTACTCTCAGAAGAAGTTTTCGATTGTAATTCCATACGTCATCTAGATGGATGGGCTTATTCGCTAACCACTGTTAAAAAACTGTTGCAATGGCAATTTCGTTCTAGATAAACGTTCTAATTCGTTAATATGCATATAATAGAGATGTTTGAAACCTCTTTTTCTTGAGATAGCCACTAGATTCTTGATTATAATGGGCCCAGATGAATGCATCTGAAACTATTCGCCTTTCGGGCAGCTGATACCTGGTTAACAGAGATTTTCTAGCTCTATCAAATTAGCTTTTGACTGAGAGAGTCATTTAATATGACATCCTCCAGTTGGCCTAGATAGATAAACAGTTTATTGTCTTTGCATCAAATAGTTACAAACAAAAATTATGAAACAAAATAGCATACAAAGAATACATGAATTTCAAAACACTTGTCGCTATGGGACTGGCAAGGTAGCAGTGTCAGCACGTACTATAAGTCCAAGCGTTTAATGGCGCCGAATTCTCCTTGGCCTAGTTTATATTTATTGATCTTCACTAAAGTCTTTCTCAACCGCATGGTCAAAACATACTTTTTCAATGACCTCTTCAATTTCTCTACCAATAGTCAGATTTTATACTTCTTGAGTAAACAAATGTGAATGATATAATTCTTTGATTTAGTTTATAAAAAGATCTTTCACCAACTGCGGACCTGAAGAATTTCAGTTCAAAGCCCATGAAAGTAACTTTCAAGCTGAACAGCTTTTTGTTTTTTGCAGTTTAGTATCTTTTGATTTCACCTTCCTCTCTCATTTAAATGCTCAAGCACGGCCATCGTCGTTTGAATCGTATTTGCAGTTGCCATGACAACTTTACGATAATTGATCAGAGAAGTATTGTGTTTTGTCTCAAGTCATAAGTCTTAAATATTGAAATATGATTTTTATTGTAAGTTTTATGTTTCAAGGTATTTCTCTACAAATATATTGAACAGTGAGTAAATAGGGCATTTCGTCACCTATAAATCTCATATATGTGGCACTGAATTTTTCTTTTTAGATGGGAAACCAAAAGAAGTGTTTCAAGCCTTCCAAATTTTCTATGGTTCTTATTTTCATGTCATATAGCTTTCATGACTTGACTCCATGAAATTCACAGTAGTTTGCTTAAAAAAAAAAAAATTCACACATGAAAAAGTTTTTAACGCCTTGAAAGCAAAAACAATAGTCAGCAAAAATTTTCAACATATGCAATTGTTAATACTGATTTGAATAGCAATCACAATACAAATAATCACGACTGAAAAATTGTAGGGTCCTAACCTGATCATCAACAGGGTACGCAGAGATGTAACGTTGTTGCATTGAAAATATTTAGTGTTTAGGGTTTTCGGTTAGTCTTGCACAAAACGTAGAAGCTGGTTGCAAAAGCAGTAGGATTGGTAAACGAGATATAATTGAAATTCAACTGAAGAAACCTGTTAGGGCAGTGCATTGTATTGGATCTCTGATACACAGAAACAACTTCTAATTTGTGATAGACTTAGTAGAAGGATGCAGGGTGTTGTTGGGATTCCTAGCACTGAAAATGCTGAGTTTTAAGCAAAACTCAAGGCTGGCAGCGGTGGTGTAGACCCAGACCAATCCTGTAGGCAGACATTAAAACATGTTTCATGCATGGCGTTGAAGCTCCGTGGAACATATCATCCTCAAATCTTTCATATCAATCTAATGTTTGATCACAGACAATGCCATTGAGATTTCTTTAGATTTTGAGGTTCCCATGAGATGCGCCAAAAAAATAAATAAAAAAGCTTATTTTTCATTCGGGTCTGCGATCCGATTCCAAGTATTTTCCGAATTTTGCACACTTTTCAGCGTCGTCATCCGAGCCCTTTCAGCCCCGACTACTCAGCGTCTGACGCCACCTATCTAACAGGATTTTGCGAGAGACGGCATCGAGATAAAGACATGGTGTCAGACTTCTTATCAGTTTGAAACCTGGTGTATATAAGGCCAGTTAGCCTATGTTTTTGAGTCAGAAAGTTTTATAAAAAGTTGTTAGGGACAATTAGTAATTTTGACTCTACAATTGCCAATCACCAATTTTCAGCCAGATCATAACATTAAAAACCTTTGTGGTTCCAGGGAAATTTTTTTTCTTCCCATTTCTCCTACTACCTTAACCTTCTTTACTTACTCTACCTTCTTTACTTTCAGGGGCTTTAACTACCACTGAATATCGTTGCATTCTAAAGCAAGTCGACTAGAAACATATCGCTCCCAAGCAGCATCCACATTTACACAACATAATGGGCCTGTTAAGCAGATTTATTGGCCGCGAGAGTGAGGCTAAAAAGTGTGCTGACGAAATCGCTGAAAAATTCACCGTTGCGTCATGCTCGCCCTCAGACTGCGAGTCTTGTTCCGCGTCTGAAAAATACCCAGCGTCCCTTTCAATCGACACCGAAACTCCCCTCTGGGGCACTGTAAAAGCCTTTGGTACACATTTACTCTGCGCAACTGGCAAGACTGATTGGGTTCACTCTGTCACTGATGAGAAGGATACCCTCGCCTACGCGCTTGACAGAACAGGGAATAAATGGAAATCAAACGCTAATACCAAGTACATGATCTCTAACTCATCGCTAGGCCCACCAGATGAGTATTTTGAGCATGAAGGCTCTGATAGCACTAAGCCCTCGCGCTTGCTCATCCTTCCCAAGTTCGTTTATATCGACAATGTGACCCCGCAGAACGTCGCTGACAACCTCAAACCCGTGCTGTCCGCTTTTGAGGCGGCCGAGAAGCCCACCGACCAGACTATTCCTGAGCTGAGCAAGTCTCTGCTGTCCAACATTGAGCTCCCCGCCGATTCGATTGCTAAAGTCATCGCTAGCAACGACATTGCTTACGTTCTGCTATGTTCTCACAGAACCAGAGACAAGCGATGTGCTATTACAGCAAACATTCTCAAGAAAAAGTTTGACTCAGAGCTGCATGAGCTTGATCTGTATAGAGATGCTTCTGATGATAGACCAGGCGGAGTTAGGGTCCTATGCGTCTCACATGTCGGTGGCCATAAGTATGCTGCAAACGTTATTATCTACACAAAGTCTGGCCAGGCTATCTGGCTGGCACGTGTAAGACCGGACCACGTCCGGAATATTATTCAACATTGTGTCTTGAAGGGTGAAGTTTTTCCTGAGCTTCTCAGAGCTGCTTTTAATTCGAACCCTATTAGCTGGTAAATTTAAACATAGAACAAAAACAAGTGTAATAATAATAATATAATTTTTTTTTCTTTTTGTATCAATTTGTAATCATGTACTTGCGTAGATTTACAACTCATCGTTAATGATGGCCTTAGCAGGAATCTCAGCGACGTCCTCTTCAACAACCTGACCAGGAAGGTAAGTCTTGAGAATGTTCAGCTTGGTCTTAAGCTCATCAAGCTTAGAGCTCTTCAAGGCACCCTTGCTAATGATGTTGCTCAATCTCTTGATCTCCTTCTCAAGGTACTCAATAGAGCCAGCGTTGATCTTCTCAGCAAAGCGCTTGTAGATCTTGGCAGAGGCAGCCTCAGGACCCTCAACAACAGCAGAAATCTGTTCCAGCAGGTCCTTTCTGATGTCCTCGGCAGCTTCAACGTATTGGTGAGCAATAGCGTCCAAAGATTTGAATCTACCAGCATTGTCGCCGAGGGTGCCATCTACATTTCTGTCCAGACCAGCAACCTCGTTAAGGTAAGAAACAAAATTTTCAACCTTTCTACCACCACTGTAGGTCTCGAAATCATCCTCACCGGCCTTGAAGACAAGGATGGTAGGAAAGCCAGCAACATTGAATCTCTCCTTCAAGCCTTCAGTGTTTTCACCAGTGTTGTCGACTTCGGCAACAATCACTTTATCACCATCGTTCTTGAAAACAGCGGAAACCTTTTGGTACTCAGGCTTGAGGCTCTTGCAATGGCCACACCAACTGGCAGTGAAGGCAACAATGACAGTCTTTTCCTTGTTGTACGCGATTTCGTCAAAGTTGTCATTAGTAAGGGAAAGAACAGAAGAGGGTGCCTTCTTAGGCTTGGAAGATGGGACACCAGTCTTATCTTTAATGAATTGGCTCAGGGAATCAAAATCACGACCGACGTTCACGTCCTCAATAGTGCCATCAGGCTGGAAGAGTTTAAGTGTAGGGAAACCAGTGACGCCGTACTTCTTGGAGGTCTTGCGGTTAATATCACCGTCGATCTTGACAATTTGCACTCTCTTATCACCTTTGGCGGGAGTGTAGGCGTCGGCAAGTTCCTCCCAAATAGGGGCTAGTCTCTTGCAGTGACCGCACCAGCTGGCGTAGATCTCAACCAGCGATGGCACTTTGCTGTCCACAACGACAGAATTGAAAGTCTTGTCGTCGACGTCAATGACATTTGAGGCGGTAACAACCGAACTTGCAGCAAGAACGGATACAAAGAATTTGTTGAAAAGATTCATTTTGATGATGTGGGAGGAACGTGAGACAATGAAGGAGGAAGAAGGAAGTTTTCAGAATTTCATGACAGGGAGCCTTTGGGGTTTTTAAATCAAAGTCGATTTCAAAGCCGTAACGTGTTAAAGTACGTGATTATGTAATCGTAGATACAGCCTACAGGTTGAATATTAAGACTTGGAAAATGTGCACATTGACGATTTTCAACAGATGAGGAACGGCTGTACCACCTTAAGTCGTCGTGTGAAGATTCTAGAAAATGACAGCGAAGTCAAAATGGACCAGATAGATAAACAGTTATTGCCCTTAAAGTATACTATTAGAATACTATTAACTCTCGTAGATGTTTTGCTACTTGAAGCCACGACTTAATTCACATAGATAACAAGAGTTTCCAAAAGTTACTCAACGTGATGCTTGGATCTCTAAAACCTAAGCATGGCCAATTCCCTTAGCATATGGGATTATTCATGAGAATTCTGTGCCATCGACTGCTTGAACTCATAACACGCACTAACACCGCTACCTTGCCAATCTCACAGAGATAAATCTTTTTGAAATCCATGTATTCTTTGTATGTCGTTTTGTTTTATAGTTTTGTTTGTAACTATTTGATTTAAGAACAATAAACTGATTATCTATCTAGGCATGGCCAACCTAAGAGAAAGCTTTTGAATTAGTAATGCTTAGTGAATGTCACAATGGAATTCAAGAATATTCGCCACAAACAACTGAAAAACAGTATTGACACCATTCTATTTTGGGGAACAGTCTATAAAGTTGTTCCATATCATAGTTCTTGAGCTTCAATTAAAATTTCTATGAGGGGTGAAGCTTGTCATCCATATTTTCACATAAATTTATTGACAGTTGTCAATACTTGATCATCAAGGTATCCGAGAGTTATGTATCTTCCTAACAGGTTAACTAGATAACCATAATCAGTTATTCTCATTAAGTAAAACGTATCTAGTGATTTTATCCTTCTATTTTGTTACATGTCTTTGCACTTGTTAAGAGCTTCTTTTAGAAAATAGGCAAGTATCATTAGTTCACCCTTAATAATTTGACTGAGAAACGAAATGTCATTTTGTTTTTATTCAATTCTTTCCATTTAGAATATAAAAATATAACACATGTTTACTTTATCTTTATTAAAATAATCAACTAAAGAATTAATTCTAAGTCTGAGAAATACACAGACCACAATTTAACCTATATGAGATCATACAAAAATGCAATTGTAACGGACATATTCACGAAATAGATCAATATAGTTTATTCAAGTTGAAAGGTTTTACTTAAATACTTGCTGATTAGTAGTTGGTGATATATCTCAGTAGCACATTAGCACCAAGAATAGAGGTACCAACAGGGACCGCCAATCTCCTGTTGAATCTTGCAAATGGCATAGTGTACAAAAATCTAGCATTTTGTCTAGCAAGAATGTTTTCGGCAACAGAAAACTTCTTCAGTTTCTCGGCGATGTTTTTCGCAGTTTCCTTTGCGGATTCAGATGCCTTCTTAGCCTTATCAGAGACATTATGGGCGGCTTCCTCTGCAGCAGCAACACCATCAACAGCAATAGATGCAGCCTTAGTTGCCGCTCTTTCAGCAGCATCAATGGTAGATCCAATAGGTCCCTTTCCGTGCTTGGCATGATGGTCTGGGTCAAGCTTGAGATCATCTACTTTTGGTGTACTCTTCTTGAGAGTTTCTTTCGCATTGTTAATATTTTCCTGTGCGTACTTTTTAGCATCATTAGAAGTCTCTTGAGCCGAATTCTTTAAATCATTGGCTGTCTCCTTGGCATCAGTGGCTTTTTCCTTTGCCGTCTGTTTGGCGTCAGTGTAGAGTTTTTCGGCTTGCTCCTTGGTAGTAGTCATCGTGCTAGAATAGATTATAAGAGTTGTGAGTGGATATGGGTTCAAATAGAAATAAATTAGTGAAATATTAAAAAACTCAGAGAAACAATGCCTTTTATATTTTCCATTGAAAAATGCAAATAAATATTGTAAATGGTGAACTCAATGGGGGCCGACATATCACAAAATCACCACATTTGAGAAATCTTAAGAGCCGTAAACACAACTGCAAACCCCTTAGGGCAAAACTATATAAAAAAGACTTTTAGGAAAACGTGGTTTGTATATTAAACTAGAAATGTCAAAAAGGAGCAAAAACTTGATACTTCTACGAGGAAGCAGTTAGCTCTCACATTGAGTACTGTTTTCAATGAATTGATTACAGACTATAATCATTAGAAATTTAATGACAATGACAAAACTAATCTAGGACTGGGTCTCAGAAAGCTGCTGCTAATTTTTATACTTATACTTGAGAGATCTTGACATATAAATTGGCATAATACACACAGTGGGGTAAACTGTTGTATCTTTGTATATTTTCTGTATTTCGTTTGGTTTGTGGTCTAGATTTCTCTACATATTACTTCAACTAGAGTAGCTTAGCCATACGGCCCAAAGAAGAGGAGTGAATGGTCTAAACCAGTAAAACAAACATGAGAATAACTTCATAACCATTTGGATTTGTGGAGCCTTCTCCTCTATTTGCTACAAAAACCAGTTAACTTGATATTCTTAACTCTCATTTATAATTCAGGTTCGGTATTAGGCTCATTAATCAAATGATCATGACGGAATTGGCACGTCTAGATAGCTTACAGAATTTCAGCTTCAGATCCACGGTTGGTACTAATTGAGCAACACTTCAAGAAGGTAGAAACTGCAGTTATAAAGTATTGTGGCATACAACCCTGTTTGTATTATGGTCCTGCTTGCTGCTTGCCCTTGTGCTGAGCACACTGAATGAGTACCTGCTTTTGCTTTATATTTTCTTTTATATGCATTACGAATTTGTTAATTTGGTGCAACGGGCTATCCATTCTCACTCTGTGTAGCAATCTGCAACCTGGGTTTAAGTTTTACAGACTTGGAACTTACGGTAACAGACGGTCGCACCAAGTATAATTCAAGCTTTTGACTGGCCTGGGACCAGGGTACAAGCACGCTACTATTAGTCGCAGACACAAGTATCCTTTTACTCCCTTTGAGAATAAATCTACCACCCGACATCTGAATTGAACTGAGATTATAATGCCTTTCATCTGTGTAGAGATTTAATTTTGAGAGAAAGATTTCTTAATGGATATCTAGCATTCCATGGAAAATCCGGCGCTATCGAATGTCGAACTCCCTTACACGTGCTGAGAGCATCATTACCTTGTCAGTCTCAATGAGTTAAGCGTTTGTGTATATGTCTTTTTGTATCTTTTTGTTATTTTTATTTTTGGTATTTAACCTCTAGTAGAATAATAGCTATCTATAACTTCGTTTGCTTTGAAGAATCTTAAATAAGAAGTGGATTAACAAAATCTAATTACATGCAACTTGAGACAGTAACTTTGTTTGAACAGGTTACAACCAACGTACAAAGGACGATCCAGAACATTCAGAACCCCACTCAAAAATACGCCATATAGAGAACGATTAGAAAAGTTTTTGTTTAGCATACCCACCAAAAGCAAAAAGAATTAGGTTTGAACCCTTACCCTGCATATACACAAATCAGTTATGGTGGGAGTTCTTCAAGGCATGTTTTCGTCTGACCAAAAACTTTTTTATTAGTCCTCAGTAATCCAGAGAACGCAATAAAAAAGAAGAAAATACAGTATATTTCCACATACAAATTACTATGGGCTCGCGAAGTTACAAGCTCTGAATGTTCTGGATCGTCCTCTGTATACAGCCATATCTGATCAAAATGATAATTCCAATTCAGTGTTAATATAAATGCTTTTGATGGTAGATTTAATACACAATCTGTCATAGATTGTGGGTTTTGGTGATCCTATTTCTATCCCGTGTTACTAGGTGAAAAAAAATATGAATGGCACCAGTAAAAAACTTTTTCTGATGTGAATCTAAAACGCGATCATGATATTTGAGGTAGAAGCTAAATGCCAGTTTAGCATTTCAGCATATACAATAATCTAAGTGAATGACTTTAGTGGCGTCTAAAGTAAAAGTATTTAAATTTCTTGAAAAGCTTTTGGCCATACGTTTAAAAATGTTTATTTAGGGCCTTCTATAGTAACTTTATATACTAAATGAAACCACTGGGCTGAGCTTGGTTTGTATTGTGAACGTACTAATGACTGCGGGAGTCTAATGATACCCATAAATATATATACGTGAACCCAAAGTGATAAAGAAATTAGACACTGGAAGCCACTCGATTTGTAGCGCGCATGTACACTGTCTACACAAAACCTGAGAAACCCAGAAAATCTTCCATAAGGCGCGAGAATACCCCATAGAGAAACACCGGCGAGGTGGGCCAGAAGAAGTGCGTAGGCGACGATACTAGAAAAAAGTAGTTTTTGGAAGGAGTTGATTGCCGAGCAATAGTGAAAACCGTTGGACACACTTTGAAAGAACTGCGCATTCCCCAGATCTCAAATTCCAAAGTTCTTTTCTAGTACCAATAAGAATCTTGGTACGACGGCAAAGTTTTACGGTTATTTATCGCATCTTCTTCGCTGACGGCTCCCTTGATCAGAGCAGTTTTTTATTTTTAAGATTGGCTTAATTTATTTGGTCTATAGGATTTATCCATGGAAAATCCGGCATCATAGAATACTGAGATTTATTGAGCAAGTGATGCTTTGCCTGTCTGTCTCTCTAAGATTCGTTTTTTTTTTTTAAAAAAAAAACAATGTCTAAGATTGCAGACTGGCTTTTAGGGACTCGGAAAAATTGTTTAATTTCAACCTTTAATCATATTGATGAGGCGAAAGTCGGACGTTAAAAGCCGTGACATCCTATATGTCTACCCTCACCATAAAAACCCTCCAAAAGTACCTGCAAGAATGTATTTCTCCACAGGTTAGAACAATAAACACATTTGACAAGAGAAAATTTTTATTGACAATAGCAAAGAAATATAGGTTACCGAGATCGTCGTTTATTTGCCTCGCTCCTAATTATATCCAATATAAGACTTACGAGTTACTACATAAAAATACATAATTGTCCAAGCGTTTGCGCACTTGTGCAAAAACGCGTCGTTTGTCCTGAAAACAAAAGGCCTACTTCAACCTCTAACCTTTTTTTTTCCATTTAGTCTCTATGAGCTGCCCTTTCGCTATATATCAATCACGGCTTTTAAACGTCCACAATGGTCAAGCGAAGAAGTACCTCGACACGCGAGGCTCAGAAAAAAACCAAAGTCTCGGTAAGTGCTGCCCAAGTCTTTTAAATGCGCTGTATTGAGCAATGCCCACAACCAGCACGAGCAATACCAATTCTCTTACTATCGAGAAAACAAAATAAATTTCTAACGCGTCGTTTTAGAAAACGCACTGTCAATTAATCCTTGGAAAAATAAATGAACTCGAAAAGCTTATGGTTGAGCCGTTTTTGTACCTGCCAGCGAAAAAACAGTTTCCCGATTATTACAAACTCATTAAAAAGCCAATATCACTTAACGAGATTAAAGAGAAGGATAGCGATGATCTGCGAGAGCTTTATGAGGACTTCAAACTCATGTATCACAATGCCGCCGAGTATAATGAGGACGGCACAGAGATTGTGCTTGATGCGCGGGCAATATTTAAGGTTGTTGAAGACTATATACTAGCTGCGGTAAGCGAGAACAGGGAAGAGACCGAGGTCTACCTGTGGGAGCTAGAAGAAAATGAAAATCGAATCCTGAAGGAGCTCACTGTTTACCATCAGGGCCGACGTATGGTAACGGGATTTTTGAAGGATTTCGAGGGCACGGATGTGTCAATAGAGAGCATCCGAAGTAATGTAGACCTAGGCAATATTCGGACGCCTGCCCGTCTTCTCGAGCGCCTCCAGCAGCTGATCAGTGCCGTGACAGAAAAGTATGCTAATGATAGCACCGTCATGAAGGACTGTAGCATCTTTGAGCGAGGGTGTGAAGTCAAAATAGAGCGGCTGCAAAAGCAACTGCCGGTGCTGCCGGATCAGTTTTACTTTGACAAGCGGATTGAAAAAATCCAGAGGGAGGAATTTCCGGACTTTACCAGTGATGAGCTGGAAAAACTTGAGCAAGAGCTGAAATCGGCTAACGACGCAGAAGCGCTTGCGTCCACGAAAACGAGGGAAGATGTTAAGGATGTTGCCGGTGAGCAGGAACGTGGAGAAGGACCTATCAAGAAAACTGAAAACGGCAGTGCTACGCCGGTGGAAACCTCGCCTCAACCCGCCGCGGCCGAGGCAACAGCAGAGGCAACAGCCATTCAACTACCCCAGAGAGTACCGGATGACCCGAAACACCTTTACCAGCACAATGTTAAGACTGCACGCAGTCTCTTTACTCAGGTTAACATCACATCCGTGATTCCAGCGACGTCCAAGTACCATTTGCAAAAGGGGCCTCCACCACCCGCATTATCAAATCTCTTTCAGGTATCCTTTCCTCTTGCCAAATCCAGTTACGCTATGCAGTCGTTTTCGTTTGTGCTCCCTTCGTACCACCGAGCACTCAACTTTACAACGCTTCTGGATGCTTCACTGAACAACCGCTACTACAACCTGACGCTCTCCCACAACCTGGTGTTTGTGAAGCCGTTTTCAGTGTCAACGGCATCACCATGGGCGGACCCCACAAAACCGATTGTAAGCAAGTACGAAGTGGCTCTGGGCAAAGGGCTCAACGGGATTGAGCTGACGGTGAGCGCAAGCAAGGAGATCATCACCAAGAAACGGGCAGCAAGTCTTCATACCGCGCACCAGTCATCGGACTCACAGATCCTGGAGAAGATTACGTTTTGGGTGTATGTGAGCGACCGTTGAAACATTTCCTTATCAATAGAAGACCAATAGGAAATATTTAATTATTCATTTTTTAATATATTCAAACATTTCAACTTCCGGACTTTTTTTTATAGTCTGTTCGAGTTTGACATTTTCGTGCATATGTGAAAGATCGTTTCTCCAAATTTGGGTTTGGGCAACGGCAGATTTTTGTCTCAAAGGCCTTCGGGGCAGCGCGGCAACTACAAAAAATTTTTTTAAATTTTTTTTTTGGGAGACCAAACCATTTAAATACTCCGGATTATCACGCCGTCGCGATCTAGCTAACCGTTTCTTGCTAATTGTTTGCATCTCCCCACACTCCTCCACATCTTCTTCTACTGCAGTCTTCCTTTCCAGACGCACACCTACATATAATATCCATAATGGTCAACAGTAGTTCCAACTCCATCAAGCTGCTCGCGGGTAACTCCCACCCCGAGCTGGCCAAGGCCGTGGCCTCGCGCCTGGGTCTTGAGCTCAGCAGAATTGCTGTGTCGCAATACGCCAACCAGGAGACCTCCGTTACCATCGGTGAGTCTGTTAGAGATGAGGACGTTTTCATTATCCAGACTGGCTGTGGCGAGGTCAATGACTACCTGATGGAACTGCTCATCATGATCCACGCATGCAAGACTGCCAGCGCTCGCAGAATCACCGCCGTGATTCCCAACTTCCCCTACGCTCGCCAGGACAAGAAGGACAAGTCGCGTGCACCCATCACTGCTAAGCTTATGGCTAACATGCTGCAGACGGCTGGCTGCAACCATGTCATCACTATGGATTTGCATGCAAGTCAGATCCAGGGCTTTTTTGACGTGCCCGTTGACAACTTGTACGCCGAGCCCTCGACGCTCAACTACATTCGCCAGAATATTGACTATAAGAACGCTATTATTGTCTCCCCCGATGCTGGTGGTGCCAAGCGTGCCGCTTCGCTGGCCGACAAGCTTGACCTCAACTTTGCTCTGATCCACAAGGAGCGCCAAAAGGCCAATGAGGTGTCGAGAATGGTCCTCGTTGGTGATGTTCAGGACAAGATTTGCATTTTGGTCGACGATATGGCCGACACGTGTGGTACCCTGGTCAAAGCTGCCGACACTTTAATATCCCATGGCGCCAAGTCAGTCATTGCGCTGGTCACGCACGGTATCTTCTCTGGCGCTGCGGTCGAGCGTATCAACAACTCTCCACTTGAGCGGGTTGTTTGCTCCAACACCGTTCCCCATGATGCCATGCAGCAGGTCTGCCCCAAGCTCGATCATATTGACATTTCCCCAACGCTGGCCGAGTCGATCAGACGTTTGCATAACGGTGAGAGCGTTTCATACCTGTTTACCCACGCGCCCATCTAAACTATCACTTCCCTCCGGATCCGGCCTAGACCTCCAAAAAAAAAAAAAAAAAAATACTAATATTAATCATAATTGAAATCCAAAACCGAAATATATAAAACCAAAAAACTAAAGACTTGAAACTAAAAAAAAAAAAAAAAAAAAACTGTGCTCGTAACGTACTGTGTGAAAATACGTTGTGTACTTTTGGAGTGGGACTATTCAAAAATATTTTTTAAAAAAAAATTCAAAACTTTTCTTTTTCAACAAAACTAATTAAAGCACATTTGAAAACTATCAAATTTTTATCAATGAAAGGACAAAGATATACAAAGTTTGCTAAGGGTTTTTTAAAAGCATGCCAGTACTTTGGCATCTCTGCTTATCGAGTTTCCAAAGAATTTGATATTCCTAAAAGCACTGCTTGTCGCCTCTACAAAGAACTGAAGAATGTCAAACTAGAAGACAACCTCTACAAAAAGCAAAAACCAGCTCATATGAAACTTGAAGATTTCCATAAACGTGGTGTCAGAAATATTTTGCGTGCGGTCAAAAAAAACCCGAAAATAACAATCGATAAACTCTGTACCCTATTGATACCAGGACAAACGGTTAGTCACAATGTGATCCGAAGAATACTTCGACGAAATCGTTTTAAATTTCGTGTACCATCATCTAGGCCATATTTAAAAAAAAGCACAAAAAAAAAACGCCGTTTGTGGGCCAAAACTTATAAAAATTACACTACTTTTGACTGGGCCACAATTGTATGGTCAGACGAAAGTAATTTTGAGATCGGTTTCTCGACAAGAAAGCAACCCCAATGGAATCAAAATTGCACCAAAAGAAATGGAAAAAGCTTAGTTATAACACGACCTACTGTCCCTGGTAATCGTAGAAAGGTGGGCATTTGGGGTGCTTTTTCTGGGGCTGGTACCAGCGATTTATACGTTTTGCCGCAAGGGGCTACCATGAATCACCAGTTGTATTTAGAAGTCCTTGAAAACAATTTATTACCCTTTATTAAAAAGACTAAACAAAAATTCCCCGGTAAAAGTGTTATTTTTATGCAGGATGGGGCCAGATATCACTGGCATAAAGACGTAAAAGAATGGTTTTTGAATCATGATATCGAGACTATGATTTGGCCACCACAATCGCCTGATTTAAATCCAATTGAACACATCTGGGGTAACATGAAGAAAGAGCTGTCAATGAAGAATCCATATGTTACATCTTACGTTGAAATGACTTTTATTTTGTCAAATCTATGGTTTGATTTAAAGCAGGTCTATCTTAACAAGTTGATAGAATCTATGCCACGACGAGTTCACGATGTGATGATTAATCATGGCGGAAATACAAGTCATTGATCAAACTTTTTGTAAGTTGATACTTCAGACATTGAATATTATAATTATATAAATTGATTCATTTATATAAATAATTTATATTAATTTTTTGCTCTTCTTTGTTCGTTCGTGTTTTAATTTTCAATCCTAAAATTAAGTTTTCTTTTTGACAAAATAGTCCCACTTCGAAAGTACACAACGTATATCTGTAAACTGGATACTACCATTCGTGCTTCATGTCGCCAAATGGCTTGCTTACATTGAGCTCCTGGACCAACCCGTTCACATTTCCAAGGTACTTGCCCAGAATATTGCGCTTCTCCTCGGCCGTGCGCCTTAGGTTAAGATCATTAGGCTGATGCGATGGTAGCGGTTTTTTCTGGGTCTCGGGCACCAAGTAGAAAAACCAAAATTCCAGAATTCGCAATTTAACGTCTTTGGGGGTCTCTTTCATTTTAAACAGGCGGGATATGACCTCCAGTCCACCCATCAGCTCAAACCGCCGGATTGAGCGGACCTCGCGCACCATGCCGGAAACGAGGGTGTTGACAACAGCAATGTGCACATTGCCGTCGAGTTCGGGGGTAAGCAGGTCGAGGAAAAGTGCCATGGTACTTTCTGCTGAAAGCAGGTTACGACTTTGATAATGCAGCAAGAACAGGCCCTGGAGTAACTCAAGCACGTAGACTGTCAGGTCGGCGCTGCTGCTGCTGCTGTAGTTGTGGCTGTTGGTGGCACTCGTGCCAAACCTCTCATGGTCGTCAGCAAACGCGACTGTGGCCAAACACGTAATGAGCTTTGTAGCCACATTATACTGGAAGCCATCTTGAAGCCGAATAAACTCAATGTAAAGCTCATTGTTTGCAAGGGTCTGTGCCGCATGCGGGCGGTGCTTACTCTGTGGTTGCGGTTGTTGTAATTGTTGTTGCTGCTGTCGCGAGGGCGGCTTGAGACAGATTTGAGCAAGCAGGTAGTCAAGCTGGTCCAGCCCCATGGCAATAGTTGAGGGCGAGTCAAGCAGCGACACGATTGATTTTAGTGAGCTCTCCATAGCATGTATATGTGTAATCTGTAGCTGGAGTGGGTCGTGGTAAAGCTAGAATAAGTCGAAGAGAACAGTAAGTAAAAGCAGGTGTAGTTGATACAATCGAAAAGTTGTTTTTATTTCTCTCTGCTTACTGATTTATTTTCTTGTTCGCAGCGTCAGTGGTGCAAATGTTCGATAAAGAAACAGTAACTGGGGAAACTGGCACAAAAGGCTCTGAAGATGTAAAAAGAGAAGCGGAGTATTTTTGTTTGAATTGTAAAACTTATGAAATAAAACTTCAAACTTGTACTTTGAAAAATAAAATTATGTAGTAAATCAATAATCTAAGTTATATAAATTATATTTTAAAGTACAAGTGTTAAGCTGTAAATTTGAGTTAAAGGATATGACACAACACTTAATATATGAAACTTAAAACTTAAATGTCATATAACCTATTTAACAGCAAACGGTTAACTGAAGACTTTGGACGTTTCTAACAACATCAAAAAAATAAGATATATTTATAGCAATAAAATATCATTATCAAATGTTCTTTTTTTTCAGTCGATTTCCCTTTCTTGAAACATAGAAAATATCCCGGGTAGATCTGTCTCTGCTATCGGGTTCCTGAGATCGAACCCCTTATCGTCACGTGGAGATAGTTATTACGATGGAGGAAAAAATAAAAGCACTTTTTTGAGCTTTATGGTACCGGCTCATCAACTGCCCTTCTTCCATTGTTCAGAAAACACAGGCGGTAACTATGTGTTAAACTAACTACTACCACGATATACAGTTGGAAAGTTGGTATTGAGCAAGATTAGTGTTATATTTAGTCTTGCGTTGCTTATCCTCAGATCTAAGCAAATACAGTCTATTGTCGTTTTTCCATCTCTCTTTTTCTCACCCCTGTCCATACTGCCGATCAGTGCATGATTCCCTGGACCTAGAAGCTGAGGGGGAAAAGAAAAAAAACACAAAAAGCTCTCTATTTTAAAAATGTACCAGTTATATTGCTAGTGGTTGCGGACTATGGCAAGCCCATGAGAGCAATTCAAAAGAGAGCGACCAGAGTACACAACCACTTGGGCAAAGGGAAAAAAATAGAAATATAAAAAAATGTAGCTACTTGAAATAATAGAGCTTAGCAAGAGAAGATGCATTCAATATGTTTTTTTTGATATGATATATATATATTTTTTGGTTGCGATCGCTTCCTTTGTCATTCCATCTACCGCCTGTTGAAAATGGCGATCTCCGCCTTCAGCAAGCCCCCAGGCTAGATCGCCTAGTAACGATTTTCATTTTTATTTTAATGATAATAAAAATAACAATAATAGTGATAGCAGTAATAGTAAAACATCAATGACCAGAATTGTTATTTGCTCTTGCGTCTATGACTATAGCTATTTGTCCCAGGATTCTTTTTCCCTTCAGCGGTATTGACAGACAACAAGGTCAGAACGCCATCAGATATGCTGAAACCCTTTCAAACGCTTGCTTAATTACCTTTAATTTGTGATTCACGGAGACAACGATCTTCAATCATTTTATTTAAATTGCCTTTTGCAGTGTTTTTGTCATTGTGTATAGTAAACTTTTCCCGAGCTTGCCATAAACCAAAATGAAAGAACAAAAAAAAAAAAAAAACAATGTTTTATTCGTTTCAAATTTATTTTTTTGAATAGAAACAGAGCTTCGTAAGACCCTCAGCATACTGCTATCTTGCAAGTTACGCCAGCCATGGTGGGTACGTAATTACTTATTATAGAGGACAACTAAGTGGCCCATTGTAGACGCCCAGACACGTGTGTAATTGCGCGGAGAGACACGGGCGTCAGATTTCAAGATTTATTTTTATTTCACTTAATCGTTTTACTCATTAATATTCATTTATTATTGTTTATTATTATTGTTTATTATTATTGTTCGTTTACAAGTATTTTGGTTGGAGAGGTGTTGTTTAATTATGGGTTGTAGTGCGCCGTTTGTCTTTTTTTTTTGAGTTGCTCAAAAATAACAATAAAAGAACATTGACAGTCTTGTCAGCCTCTCGCTACTGTCCTGACTCAGATATAACAACGCCAGGGTTCGAAACACGCAGCCTCATCATGTCTTCACTAGAACATCCATATTCGCGGTTCAATCGTGTACTTCGTATTATGTATTATGATTAGTATTTTTTCCCTTATTTTTTTTAGATACGCTCTATGTTCAAACAGGTTGCTGTCATCATCATCACTTTTTGTATGCTTCCAAATGGGCCTGGTCATCTTCAACAGTAGTATGATCATGGTCGCCACTTTTGATCAATTGCCCATCCTTAAGCGTACACATTGACATAGACTTGATCCAGTCGTCTTCCCAAATCTCTTCTGTTGTAGCACGCGTTTCTGGATCCAGATCTAACATACGGCCAATGATAGTCCGAGACTCTGGTGGTAACAGCCTTAATAGTTTCCACGGGCCCTTAAAAACAATCTTTTCATGAGTCGGGTTGGGTGCATGGTATGATAACTCTTCTTCCTTTGTTGGCTTAGCCGAAAAGAGCGCAAACGAATTGTCGCTTGCCTTGGGTACCTTCCATGGAAACCTCCGCAAACTCATACACGCAAATATAACTGCAATTGACCAAATGTCAACGGGTTGAGGGTCATATAAACTTTGGCTGAGAACCTCAGGGGCTAAATATGGGTCTGAGCCCACGACTCCGGTCGCCTTAACAATTTCAGACTCAAATGGATACCGGAAGACACTAGCAGAGCCAAAATCAATAATCTTTACAATACCATCTTTGGTGACAACGCAATTGTCAAGTTTAAGGTCACGGTGTGCCAAACCCATATCATGCAAGTACGTGACACCATTAAGAATCTGTTTAAGCGTACAGGCAATTTCGCCCTTGGACATTTTGCCCGACATGACAACGGCAAAAAAGTCGTATGGACAATACTCCATGACCTCATGGTACCGGCCATGGTCCTGTATAATATCAAGGGTTTCAATAATGTTGGGATGGTGCAATGTCGAGCCAATGCAAAACTCAGCTGTGACCTTTTTGGAGTACTCACGTTGCGACTCAGTGGGGTATTTGGCGCGGAACTCTTTGATTGCAAACATTCTATTGTCTGTGTTGCTTTTCATAATCCGGACGGAGCCGCCAGCACCAGAGCCTAACACATGGCCAATTTTTCCATACTTTTTAAATCCGTCCTCTGCAAACGGCGTTGTGCTCTTGGAAGAGCTAGAAAGATTCGATTTGGATGATTTTGACGACTTGGAAGATCTTTTGCCCGGTTTGAAAAAGCGCTTCAGCTCCATGAACGAGCTGCTAGAACGTGCCAAGTGGGGTCGCTTATGGGAGCCGGATTCGTTATCTGAGTCATTCTTGAGCGATCTGAGAGATGAAGATGACCCAGACCTGATGCTGAACTGAAAGCGCGGCGCAATATCCTTGGTGGAAGTTGCAGGATTAGTCCGGTTTTTCCGCGCGTAGGGATCGTTTAATTCAGGCTCGGGAAAGTAGGGCGATCTGGAGGGCGATGAGTCTCGCGAATGGTTGGGGGTTGATGCATCATCGGCGCCAAGAAAGAAGTTTGACGATTGTTTAAAGGAAGATGAAGTATTGGTAGAGATGGGGCTAGAGGCGGTAGAAGAAGGCGTAGATAAATTATAAGGGTCTGTGACAGAGAGAAACATGGCCGAAGGACGCTTGGCTGAGGGAGAGGCCTTGTTTGCATCAGGCTGACAAAAGGTTAGCAGAGCAAAACTATGAATGTGAAAATGAAGTTACCTTTGAGTCTGGGCTACTTGCGCTGGAGCTACCACCGCTACCAGAGGTGCTTGTGTCTGTGACTACAAGAGAGGCAAGTTTGTCGTTGAGAGACAGGGTATTGGGGGGCATTGAGGGCTGATTGCGATTGAAAAAGGCGGTGTAGAGACAAGAAGAAGAACAGGAGGGGGGTGAAAGAGAAGGAGAGAGAAGGTAAAATGACATTACCAAAGTACTTAAACTTTAGGATGTAGACGTTAAGAATTGAGCATAAGTATTTATGACATATAACATGAAACATGTGTATTGAATTAGCTTTACGTGGGTATCTGCAAGTACTGCTAGCAGTACACGCAGCAGCAGCAGCAGCAACGGCATGAAGACTGAGTGATTCCAGCAGCCCCTTATTTTTGAGATTCCTGATCGGGCTTTTTCCACCAAAAGGACAGGTTCGACAGAGATTATTGAGTATTGTTTTATTTTTTTAATTACTTATTAATTCATTTCTTCTGGTTTTGCGTTGATGCCGTTGTTTGATGGTCTCATAAGTATATAACATTAACGATATCGATATTAGTATTATAAGTACGATAAAAGAGATAATAAAAACAGATATAAAAAGTAATAATAAATAATTCAAAGGGCATGTCGTTTTCTTTTATTTCGAATAATTTTTTTTTTGTTTGAATAATTTGTATTTTCATGTTTAAAGGACATTAAAATTTCGGCCTTTTTTTCTTTTTTTTTCTTTTTTTTGTATTACTATTATAATTATAATAAATATTATTATTATTATTATTATTTCCATAATTATTCTTTTCTCCTTCTCCCTCTTCCTTCTCCTTCTCCTCTACTCCTCCCTTCTATGTCATCGCCTCCTGTCCAGTCATGCCTCCACCACATTCCCACCACCAGAGCAAGCATTACCACTTGTCTTCTGCCTCCGCCAGATCCAGCTCCTACTCCTCGCTCGTGTCCAATCCCACGATGCCAGCAACCAATGCGGGCAACTCAAATACTCTCCTTTCCAGCATTAACCGCCAAAATAATAATACTGTCAACCTGAAAAAAAAGTCTTCTGTACGCGACTCGAAACGCCTCAGTATATTTCCTTGGTCCAACCGCAAGGGTTCCTCGTCAAGTGGCACCTCCCACAACAACTACTACCACTCAGAGCGGATTCCAGTTATCTCGGACCCAGTGCTAGAGTTTTCCACAGCAGACTTTTTCACCTCCACTGACACATCCCACAAAAAGGAATCGCGGCCGGTTCCTACCATTACTACATATCCGCCGTCGCAGCATGCTATCAACACACGCAACTCTATGATTGCCCTCAACGAAAGCAGGTCCTCCCCAATTCCCTCTCTGCGTCGCCCGAGTACATCGCAGGCCTCATATTCAACCATCCCCAAGTCGCCAATAACGCCGCTTGTCGAAGATTATCCCAGTGATAATCGAAAAAGTCTCAGCAACAAGCTTGATGAGGAGATTCTCGGCGGCCACTCCGAGATTGACAGCATACCCGAACTCAAGCAGAAGCTACGAGAGTCTGAGCAGAAGACCATCAACATTCTTGTCGAGTACCAGCAGAAAATCGACAAGTCACGGAAACGCGTCTTGGAACTCGAGCGGTCGTTGCAGGAGGAGCAAAAAACTAACCGCGAAATAATCAACAACAACAGTAATAATAACAATAATCATACGACCACGTCTCGCACCCAGTCTCATTATCCAACTAATTCTATTGTCGTGACGACAACCTTACCATCGACGCTAGTGCCGCCGAGCTCGCCGCTACCATTACTCCCCGGACAGCCGCCCCAGTCACCCACACAGCAGACTAAAGGTATGACACCAGGCGAGATGCAGTCGCGAATCACAATTCTCGAGACCCAGAAGGAAAATCTGCGACAAGCGCTACGGGACCTGCGCGTTAACAAGGATCTTGAAATTAAGCATTACAAAGACAAGATTGAGCGCATCAATAAGATGAACACGTTCCAGGCGTCATTAACGAAGAAGCAGCCTGGTGCTGCTACCTTGAATAGCGAAGCGAGCCTACTCAAGACGCCCAAAAAGACCAAAACTGATTCAACCGACTCAACCTTTTCGTCGAGTTTCTCCACCTCCACCACCACGTCACGATCGTCGTCAAGCTCATCCATCACCTGGAACACCACCACAACTAGCAGCACCATTATGCCCACAAGTTCAGTGGGATTCACAAAACGGATAGGAGTGACGCCAATTGTCCCTACCACATCAGCAATAGGCACAACTAGTAATGTAATATAGAGTGTGCTGGCAGAGGCAGCCCCCGCCGCTGCCACCCCTACCGACAACGAGCCAGATGATAAACTTTTAATTGGTGATTTATATAATGTAATGACCGGGCCCATGGTGTTTTTATTTTATCTTTGTTTATTCTATATATATACCTATATATAACTCTCTTTAACGTATACAATTGGATTTCTTTTCTCTTTTTCTCGTATTCTTTCTCCGTAGCAAGTCTGTAGAGTAATGAGATAGAGTCGCCTGAGTCCATAAAAGTTTCAAATCCTTTTGTTCGAGACAGAGGGGAGACTTAGAAAACGTCTAAAAAAACTAACCCAGGAGAAGAAAGGTAGCCTTGCCTAAAGATAGAACCAAGAGAGAAAGAAAGGAAATATTGAAACAGATGAAATAGAATGATACTGTTTTTAAGGGAAAAAAAAAAGAAGATAATAAGTAAACAATACTGATATGTACACGCCTCTCCCCCAGGATATTTACTCCTTTGCCTGGGGGGATTTGCTCTTTTGGTGAGGTTGCAGGGGTGTGTGTCCTAGGAAAAGCCAACTGGTTTTTTACTTTTTTTGATATCGAATCAGACAAAAAAAAAAATTAAAAAAAAAATTAAAAAAAAAAAAAAAAAAATCAAAATTTGCTCGAGGCAAGGAGGCAGATATATCCATGGAAGAAGGAAACGACTTTCCTCTACCTTGGACGGCAGAAAAAAAGGGCAGGCTGGCATTTGGTCCCTACTCACTCATCAGACCCACTATTTTTTTTTTTGAAAGGTTCATCAGTTGAAACAAAAAAACTATATGTAACTACTACAACCAGTAACAAGATAATTAATTAGCTACGGATATCTAATACATGTAAACTACTGTGCAAACTGGTTTTTTTCAGCACCAACAGAAGCAAATACCATGACTGAAATTGGTAGATAAATTTTCACAGAAAAAAAAAAGTACTTCAAACTTGGACTACCCAACCAGAAGAGCCCTCTTTGACTCTCAAAAGCATTGGGGGTTGGTAGGTTATCTGCAAACTGGTTACACTGCTTTTGCCATATAGAGTGCAGGATCTTTATTAATTTTTATTTTTGAGGTCTTTTGTAGTTGGTGCCAATGTTGCAAAAATAAAATAACATAAAAGACAGTAATTTTGTTAGACAGTATGCCTGATCCAAATACCTGTTGGAAGACCTGCTTGACCAATATCACCAAAGTTCAAAATTAACTCGTGTTGTATTACACCCTCTGGTTGTTTTATTTTTGTAACATTTAGGTGTCAAGACAATAATCAAGCGTTATTATTGTGGGTGTTCCCAAATCTGCTAGTACCAACAGTGCCATGCCCGCAGATTTTGGCCCGTCAGTGAAAACCCTTTGTATTCGCTTTGTTGGACAGGGCCTGTCAAAACAAGCATATCGAGGCGGAGCGTTATTTTCAAAAAACAATGCCTTAGGTAATTGACAATCAAAAAATAGCTGTGATACCTGCAACACACAGCCTTTTCTTCTTCAACCCCCATATTCGGAGCCCCTGTGGGGGAAAAGCCCTAATACAGTAGCTAATGCTGGATCGTGCACCCAAACAGGGCACTTTGCGCAGAATCTGGGTCTCACTGATGATTTTACTTTAGCAAAAGAACGACATGAAAAACAACAAAAAATAATGTTTAATGATAGCGGATATTTTTATATAATGGTTTGAGATGTTCAAAGTTATCTTTTTCTTATATAATATACATGAGTATTGTTATGAATCTGTTTACAATATATATTTTTTAATTCTGTTCAAATGGAAAAAATGTGCCAATCACAATCAACGGCTTCTGACAAGCTCTGTGATATTTGCCCACTAGTACCTTTCCTGGAACCAAAAAATTAAAAACGGCCGCATTTTGGCTAAGGTTTCTTATCTGCAATAACATTCCATCTTCCAAAGGGGAGGAAAATAATTCTCGATCGGACACTAGCAGCATCCATTCCACGTATTCGTCTATGGTAGAGAAACCACTACCAGAGTTTTTGCCAAACAACTTGAACGAAAGTTTGGCAAAAACAGATGTAGCAAAATTTCCACACGCATTTTTAGCAGATGGGAGTAGCTAGAAACCAATAGTTTTTGCACTCAATAGAAAAACAGAAGCAGTCTCGAAATCCGCTCCGCTTTTTTTATTATTTATTTTCAGCCGCGATTGCGTTATCTCCATATCAAAGGGAGAGGGTTCTCCTCTTTGCTTTCATCAGTTTTTTTTTTTTTTTTTTTTGACAACTGCTAAAAACTTGTGTTTAGAGTTTTTAGAAATTTTCGCTGGCGCACGGACACAAAAAAAGCAAAAAAATTAACAAAAAATCAGGGGCTAGGTAAAATGATGATAGATATAGCTGAGACTTACAATGTAGCTCACTAAAAATCTTACTTTTTTTTCTTGTACCTGTTTACCGATAGGATTCTAGAATGTTTCCATTCCAAGGAATCCCCATTGAGATAAAAGGAAGACTTTTTTTTTTTTCACGCACACACTCTTTTCCTACAAAATAGTATACTACTACACTGAGCCTTGTCACTATTGTGTAAAAGAGGCCAATACAGATTATGAAACATTTGCACTCAATTCCGGCAGCCACCAAATGGGCCTTACCGATAACCCATCAAGTAATTAGAAAAAAAGTCCGTAATGGCTCATAATGGTGTTTGGCTCTAGGGCGTATGGTTAAAATATGACAAAAGAACGACACATGCATGAAAGTAATGGTACTTTAAATGCCTTTTCAGTAGGTGATCTCTGTCACGAAAAAAGTAGATCGATATTGAATCGAGTAGTGTCTTGGATGGTAGTTAAAGATACTGAGGTAGTATCCAAGCGTATAGTGGTAATAATGCTTATTCAAGCTGAGTCCATCTTACCAATGACCGTTCAGTTTTCTTAATTTCAGGTGAAAAACCCTGCCGATCTTACAGGATTGTTAAAGTTCTACTTATCTGTTAATTCCTGGTATAAGTCTACTAGATTTCGTATACATTGAAATCCCTTAAGCATGGAGATTCATATAGTTCCGCGCTGTATCAAAACTGGGATTTTTGATCCCCATCAAGAATACTACCTAGCATCATTGAAATCTATTGTAAAGATCCCTTTCTCTCTAATATCATTTTTATCTCAGTGTGTTGTTTTAGCTATAACTGAGTATTAGTACAATGAAAATAATTTCCATACTCGAAGTATCAACATAATGGTACTGCGCAAAATAAAAAAGGCATATAAAGATTACACTCATTTCTTGTAAAAAAGGTTGTACTCCCAAGTTTCTTCATTTCTGGATATGTGATAACATTTACTGCATCCAAATTGATACGCCATCACCAGCTTGGTTGCACACTTGCGTTTCTTAAAATAAAAAATGAAAATTGGCTGGGTCACTACCAAACAAGAAACATTCTTTTCTACTCGCCTGCCAAGTTTCCTTCTCCTCCCCAAAAGGCTAGGGAATGACAATATCCAAAACGACATCTCTTTCAACAAAATTCAAACCATGTCCAATTTATTAAATAAAGAAAAGTGTTTCTATAAAACTACTATAGCCTAATAAGCCTATTTTCTATACTAGCTAAAACTATAACTATTTTTCCAAAAAGAGAATTGGATATTTTCGATGTCAAAAATTTTGAGCATCAATAAGGTTGAACAACTTTTGGACACAAATGAAATATACAAAAGCAAATTACCAAGGGGAAGCCAGAGACAGGCTTTGGTTCTTTAGTATTCAGAGA
Source organism: Geotrichum candidum (assembly GCA_013365045.1). NCBI lineage: Eukaryota > Fungi > Ascomycota > Dipodascomycetes > Dipodascales > Dipodascaceae > Geotrichum > Geotrichum candidum. Next base: position 59,371 of record QQZM01000029.1, on the reverse strand, counting down.
TTTGGTTTGATGTGCTAATGACATAATGACAACCATCCAACTTCTTACAACCTTAGCTCATCATTACCAAAATTTTAAGACATATTTTTAACTTCTTTTGTCGTGGAATTCATCATCACAGATAAAAAATTATTTGTTAACAGTATTAATAGATGTTTTATAGGGGTTGTGACTTAGAGCTCGTTTTCATTACTTGATAATGCGTGTATTATAAAAAAAATTTCCATTTCTTACTTTTAATTTCAATCGCAATTCTGTTTTATTTATTCTATTTCTGTCTTTTTATTGGTAACATGCTCTGCCAACAAATACTGTTAATATTACCACATTTTTCAATTTTTTGTTTTGTTTTTGATGGCGGATTGGAACGGCCAATAAATTTTTTTGTAACACTTATGATCCAAAGCACGTCTAACTGTAAATAAATATACACAGTCCTTAGGAAAAAGTCTACAGAATTTCTCGCAATAGTACAAAATTATATTTGAATTGCAGAAGAGTAGTCTCAAACAAAACAATTAAATGTTGATGATTTGATATGATATTCAATTATATGACAGCTGGATACCACATATATAATATTACATCTTTTATTTCCCTTTATTAACGCGTATACCACCTCTTCGTTTCTAAAACTGCTTTAGGACGGGCTTCCATAAATGTTATCAAGTGATCAAAACAATGATTATCTCAACTCTTCTCTGACTTCTCAATTGTTTTATGAAAGTGCTCTTCAAATTAGATTTTGGTCCCATTAAAAGATTTATGTTACGGATATAGCATATAGATACGCTTAAGCCCAGCCTAACGTGGCTTAACAGGCTTCAAACCGAGTGAGTATGAGGCCAATCAACAAGATGAATAACATTATCATTAAAGCAAATTTCAATAATACTGACTGTATGAATAGAAGCATTAACATACTTGAACTTCATACCAGGTTCCCATATGACAGTTATATAACTGTCAATAAATTTGCAAATAGAAAAATTCTCTATGGGAAGATTTCTTACCTCTACTCATTCAGTAGATTTCTGTAATACCACTACCCTATACTACCACCTAAATTGTAATAAATATTTCTTTACCATTGGCATAAAGAACATGATAACCTTTTTTTCCATTTTTCGATATGGTGCTTGAATTTGTCATATCCATTGGTTTTTCTTTTTCTTGGCCAGGCTCAACAGAACATTCATCACTTCAAATAATATTGTTCCATTACTTGTAAGTTTAATCATTGTATATAAATACCATCAATAACGTAGTTTAGCTATCTTCTTTCCATTTAATCAAGGTCTGACTTGCGCTTTTATATGGCCATGCCCAGACCTTTTTTGCGCATGCGCAACAGTCCATGCGGAAATAGACTTATCAAGTAATTTACAGATATTTTCTTTTTCATGAAGGGATCCCGCTTGGTTTAGAAATGATATATTTCTTATTAGTACCAAAAGAATCTCTTACTGTCCAGAGCAAGTAATAGTTGTCCCAGTAGTAGAGGTTGGATATGTTAAAATGGTGGTATATATTGTCGAATAAGGCAAATTCATTATGCGTTGAATATCACCTTTGTCCTGGCCAGTGATATATCGATAAACTACATTTTTTATGTCAAATGGTTTTATTTACTTTATTGTAGCTCTATTAGAATTAATAGAATGTAACGGTATGCGAGGCATGACTTAGGTGGCTATAAAGAAGGGAAAAATATTGGACCACGAGTCATGCATCGCAATATTTTGTAGGTATTTTATAGGGACTGTATATTAATAATAATCTTTTTTTACTTTCCATTATCTATTAACCAAAACCCTCTCCTTTTCTTCTTACCGTATCTGTTACTACCTTCTGGCTAAAAGTCCAACAGTAGCAGCATGGATTGTAGTCTAGGGTTGTCCTGTTTGGATTTGCAAATGTTTCAATGCCACTCAACTAAGTGGCTCTGATTCCAGTATTATCTGCATTGGATTCATGCGTGTCAGGATTCTTGAAATTCACATTGCTTTCACCCACTATTTGCTGCCACATGTCGTCAATCCTTTGGTCTGATAGCCAGGGCCTTAAATTGCTCTTTAAAAAGGAAAAAAAGAGACATCTAATTAAATTTATACATTAAATCTATCTTTTTTATGGGGAAAGTAGCTCATCCTGAACATTCCTAGAAGGACGACTCTACCTTTCCTCCACAGCAACTCTCAAAAATCAGCACTCAATCGCCATAAAAAGACTAAGATTCTCTTACGCAAAGGACTAACGCGAGGAAGTACAGATTTTTAAATAAGGCAACAATAGTACTTTCTTGCTTGGAAAGAAATAAATAACAAATATTTCTAGGAAAGCTCTCTTCACTTTTATTTCTAGTTTCACTACAATGATTATTTTCTTGTTCCTCACATGTATGTTTACACACTGTCCCTTTGGCAACACCCCAACAGTTATTCTTTTATTATCCACTTTAATCTAGAGCTTTCTAAATTCACTATACTGTACAACCTTTTCTCTAGGTGACTCTGCTAGTGGAATACTATTGAGACTTATTGGCTAAGTTTGTGATATTACATGCCAAGTCTCAAGGTTGATATCATAAGGTTTTTTCTGAGGGCCACATTCTCTCTCTCTCTCTCTCTCTCTCTCTCTCTCTCTAATTCCCACTTTTTTGAGCTCAGTAAGCTTGCCCAATTGACTAGAATAGCTAACTTTGGTTAGAGCTGACTTCTTTGTATTATTATTTGGTTTACACTCTACATCGTTGCCATTGTCTCGTGCTGGCTATAGTTTGTCAATTTTTGGTCATTTCCCTTTGAATATCATGGGTTGTCCGCAAAATTCTCCAGGTGTGTTATGCCAGGTAGTAGGCATTCTTACATCCACTTAGTTCAGCATATGTGAACATTTCTAGTAAATTGTTTTAGTTACAGATTACCTCTCTTTTCTGAGCGCCGCCAGAACTGCAGATGGGTCATACGGACCGACTGTCGGGTTGAAAGTATTTTAGTGTTTTAGTCAGTGCATGAAGCTCCAATTTGTAAGTCTTGTATGTTGACTGTAACTACAAGCCTTTGAGACTCTAATAACAACCAGTGATTCAGTTCCCTCTGCTAAGGATTTTAGAGTTGATTTAAACTAAGACTCATTCCAGTTTGAAGAGACTCGGACCTATATCTAAGTGAGACTCCGGTATAGGATTAAAAATATGTGTTGCTTGCTTGAGATTAGTTATTTCTTAATGGCTTGAAGTTATCTGTAATTGTCCAAGCTAGATGCCAGTGCTTAAAATTTAATTTCTACAGAATCTTTGATCTAGTCTGGAGTAGTCTCGCTTTTGCCACATGGATTTGAGCTTTGATTGGATAAATAGATCATAAGTCTATTATTCTCACATTAACTTTTTACAAATAAAATTATAAAACAGAATGGCATATAAAGAAAACATGAGTTTCGACAAATTTTTTTCTATGAGGTTTACTAAAATCATTCTTTTGTAATCTGTTTGCGACTTTGATTTCCATCGGTTCCCTTTAAAGTTGATTTATTTAAAACTGAGTAATATTTTGACATTATCAAAAGATGATTTCATTTTTTACATGTAAAATTAGCTAGTCGCATTTCTCAATGGTATAATAGAAAATACCTGTCAATTAGGAATACTGAGGCATAAACTGCAAAGGTATTGAATGAACTATTGAATTATGTTGGCATCAAGTAACTTGGTGTCGGCGAGATTTCAAGAAAAGGAGCTTAAAACTATTTATAAATCTTGTAAGAAAAGATGCTATTCAATATAAGAAAGTCACTTATTTCGAAAAACTCCATAATACGAAATCAAGCAGAAACAACTAAGCCTAACCTTATATACATGTACAAAGTGGTAAATTAGTGGTTAGTTAAAGATCGAGAAACAAAATATTCTTTGTAGAACGTAGCTAAATTTAAATTCTAAAGCTCAGATAAGATGCCTGACAGTAACAGGTTTGATTGAAGTACATGAAAATCAGGAATCTTTTAGAATACAAAAGCCAGGAACCTCAAATGTTTTTTTTTCAAACTGACTTTAAGTATTTCACAACTTTTCACACTTTTATCTTTTTAGTATTATCATTTGGGAAAAAAGGACAAGTCGCCTGTATAATGAAAAAAGCCAAAATTTTGAAATTCCATCCAAATTTACTCATTTTTGTGATATGACTTAAAATAAATTCTCAACACTTTGATGCAATTTAAAATTAAAATATTTATAAAAACAGTAAACTATTGTTGTTTTTCTCTAATGATCAATAGCTTGGAATATCGGTTCTTCTCTGGATCGTTATGAAATAAGTTGATCGAGGAAAAATATCCTTCTGTCATGATCTTTTGTACTAAATATTTGCTGCCCAACTTCAAGATGGAGCACTATTGAACAAAAATTTTACTGATCTAGACCCCTTTATATTTTCTGTCAGCTAGCATTTTCAAAAGATAACGGTTGAAACAATTTAAACAAAATTTGAGTAATAGAAATATTTTACGTCCAATAGGGGTTTAAAAGCTTTCAATGAATACTCCTGAAAGTCTTTAAGTCTTAGTGCATAATATATATTACAAAACTGTTATTATAGAGTATGTTTAAAGAGATTTGCTAAACGATATTTCAAAAAAATAAGGATATTGCAGGTTATATGATCATAACTTTTCTTTATTATGCTATAAACATCTGGACTTAGTTACAGCATTTTCAAGTATTAACCTTTTATTAGATATCTCATGCCATCTTCCTAGTTTTAGCTTGTACTTATTATAACGAATTTCTGGCTTGTTAGATCATTCATGTAAATAACTAATAAAACGGGGGGTTCACATAAACACTCTACCACCTTCAATAATATTAGATCTGAGCTCTCACTGAAAGATTTTATTATACATAAATTGTTAGTTACTTGAGACTTTTATAATATAAAGCTTTTTGACTTGATTGTGATTTATCTGGAGAACATTATTTGCCTTCACATATTAATTTCCATCCAACAGTCTATATAATCTACTCATTTTATTTATCAACCAAACACTTTAATCTTAAAGAATGTGTGTCTGTAAAATTGATAGCAAAATAAATCAACCTCAGACTGGGAAGGTATGAGAACAAAATAATTACAACAAATGTTGGTTTACTAGTGCGTTAAAACAAAGCTTTATTTGAGCCTGTAGTAACAAATATCTTTCTAAAACCTACTACCAAAGTCTTAATGCATTATAAATTTAAGCCATCATGGAAAAGAAACATTTTTTATTGGTATTATTTATGATACACGTAACAGCTATAGAAATATTTAGATTGGTTCGAAAGCATGTATAGTCAAAAGTTGATATAGTACTTTTCGAACAACTTAACCTTTTAACAGAATTAGGTTTTCTTCCTGTATTATTATTTTCTTTTTAGTAAGGCCAAGAAATAAATATTGTAAACCTTGAGTAGATTTTGATTAATTTGAGAACAAAAAAGTTGGGATTACATTATACTCATAAGTCATTTCATGCACTAATCAGTTTCTTTAAAGATACATAGTCTGCTAATATTAACTTTGTATAGGATATGAAGCAGACTTAATCAAAGTATATGTATCAAGTTTAGAATTAGTATGTAATCCTTTTTTTTTCTGTTAAACTGTATAGTTTAGCGATGTAGGGGATGTCTTATCGTGTGGTAAGCTTAAGTCTTAATGAATTAAAACATAACGATTTTTTGATTTCATTTTCTATCTAGTAATTAGAATAACTAGTGAGTTATCAGGTTATATTTTTAAATGTTCAGATAGTGTAAGTGATTACATTTCATCTATATATATAAAAAAAAAAGGAAAGAATTGAAAATAATACTGAGGTAAAATTCACAATGCTGCAAACTACTCCATCTCCTTGTTACTTATTATGTGGGCCATAATTTGTGAAATTCTGTTAAAGAGATTCATCAAGACAGCTTTAAAAGCTTGATTGTAGAGATACAACATTTGAGTTAGTGATTCGCACAAAGCCTTCATGATCTTGCCTTATTTTTTAACGTATATATGCAATAATTAGCTAGAACATGATCTTGTCTGCAATAGGTGTAACATATTGAACCCCTCCGATAATTCTCAATGGAACATAAACAAGATGTAAGGTCAGAAGCCTAAGAATTGAAAAAAAAAAACCATAATTTAGTAAGTTTTTTGGAACTTACGGAAGGCCGTGACAAATACTTATTACAAAATTTCCACAACATTTGGCTTTCTTTTTTTTTTTTTTTTTTCCTATTTCAAGGATTTCATTAACTCCAAAATCAATAGGAGGTACCCGCTTTGATATTTCTATCCGTCCGCAAATATATACTCCATTTTGGGTAATAAGGGGAGCTTTTTTTCAAGATTCTAAACTGGATGGCTGCAGCAACCTTAAGCTTTTGGCACTAACGCTAAGCGAGGGGAAACTCAGCTACGTAGCTTATCAGCAGCAGTTAGTGATCCCAGTGGAGACTGCGCATCAAAACTTACGCCAAATACTGCTAATGCATGCATAGCGATGCGGGCTAATACTGGACGGTTTACTATAACACCCGCAAATGCAATGTGTAGAGTAAATAATTGAGTTTATGCTGATATCATCAACAGCGTTGGATTCTCCAAAAGAAGGGCACCAGCTGAAAAGGGAAATCTACGACGAGGAAACCCATGACAATTCTAATTAATGATACCTGCGGATCCGGACCACACGACATTGTGAGTCCTGAGAATGTAGTAGTTACGCTATACATGTGGGCAGTGTTGCTCAATAAAAAAGTTTTACTTTTCAAGTTATGCATCTTTCAGGAACTATTAAGCAATAGATAGATATAATTAATTATTACTATAATTTCTAGAAGTTATATAGAAAAAATAAAAGTAACAAAAGGATATAAAGAAAAGGCATGTACCTCTAAAAAATATCTCAATGAGACTGTAACGTTCTCAACGTATATAAGGAGTTTTGACATTATCTTTTAAACATATTATTATTACTACTATTTTTTTTTTGGATCTTGGAAATCTTGTGGATGTACTCAAACAGGAGTAACAGAAATATCACGCTATCCTGCCGACTGCATGCACAGTCACTGGAGGTAGTGTACCGCCTGTGGAGAATATGTCGGCTCGCTTTAAGACATCGTAAAAATGCCTGTACAGTCTTAATCAAGTGTTGAACTTGTCAAAATTGGAGGCAAGCATAGTCCCAGTTAAAAGGTTAATCATGTTTTATTATGTCTACCAGACATCAGAAAAATTTCCCAAAAAAGATGGAGACATAAAGGATCTATCCTAAGAACATTTGTGTTCAGCTATAGAGCCACATGTTCATGTAGATCATCCTGGAACATGCCTTAAATTTCAAGCAAATAGAAACACGCTAATCGGCTTTCCGTAGTCCAGAGCAGACGTGCCTCTAAGTAACCCAACCTTTTAAAAGAGTTGCATCATAATTTAATTCTTAGAATCGCACTCGAAAAATAAAACAAGAGAACAATTAGATGTCCCATTGAGGTATGTGCTAAAGCTAGATTTGTTTTCTATTTCTGTTATGGATTTTTCAGATAGGACAATCAACTGGTTTTCTATCGTTAATAAATAAATGCAAATTGCCAGAATCCAATAAAGTCCTTATTTTGTGTTATTGATTTTGCCTTCTTACAGCCATATCATCAAGCTCTCAAGCTTTGCGCTCTGAGTGTCGGGAATTTCTAATTTAGCGAAGCAATAACACAAATTAGATAAAGCTCCATGTAACAACAAGTTTGACTATTTGAGGGAGAGTTAAAAAAATTAAAAATATTACGATTTGAGATAAACTGGTACTAGCAGTCTCATTTGCAACATTGGCATTAGATAACTTGTATTATTATGAACCGGGTGAGAATATGGGTGGATCTTTTCATAGTGTTGTCCGTCTGAGTTTACCAGGTCTGTTACTACGCGCAGATCTATGGATTAAGTAGTCGGCATTTCATCTCCCATGCAAGAGCAACCTGTATTGATGTATCCCTAGATATCTACTTTGGAGACATTTTACAAGATCATCATATATACTGTGAGTAAATAGTATGAAAAGCTATAGACTTGGCTTAGCATAAATATAATTTGTACAGCTCAACATTAGTTCTAATAATTCCTAATCTACAGAAACAAAACTTGCATTTGACAGTAACTTGTCATTAGCTATTCTATATGTTGCGAGGTTTTCAAACATAAAACAATAGCGAGACAGTAGTTGGCAATCTCGATATAAAGCAGTACACACAAATACCATAATTAGGACTAATTCATCTTTTAGTAGATCATAAATCATAATTGTTGGAGGTGTACCTGTGATAGTGATAGGCTGCAGCAACTATTGAGACTTAACGCATATAAGCTCAGAGCATTTCTACATTCTTCGCAAGTCCCTGAACTTTGTTCGCCATGTACATACATCAGGTACCACGTAGTACCAGTAAATGATCAAGACTCAATACACACAATGCATTAGCTGTAGATCGTTCACGCCTATAGGTGCTCACGATAGCCTTACTACGAGAATATCATCGGAATAAGGAATCAAATCAAATAAGTTGTTTATTTATTTAACCTGGTCCTTCTATACCAAACTAACAGATATAAGAAACAATACAGTAGCTACCATTGAATCAGAATGTGCACAAGGGATAAATGTCCTCAACCAGAATCTTTTCACTGTTACTCAGCACTCAATGTAAGGAACGAGTAGAGGAGCAGAAAAGTTCATTTTTTAAAAATAAATAACCTAGGGTTTAGTGAGCCTTGTATGTAAATCTATTTTAGATACGGTTTTCCGTTGCTTCAACAGAGCCTATTCTATTGAGAGTTTTCATGCTCCTGAATTGCTCTGTCGTCAAAACATTCTAGTTACCGTACTTATTAATAGTCTGAGTTGTGATCTGTAAACATACTATCTGTTACTAACCTCCACGCTTTCTCTAGAAACTACTTAAAGTATCCACAGACTCATTAAACTAATCAAATTTCATAAGTCATCAATATGAAAAAAGGAGGTGTGTTTATTGTAGAGAAAAGATCAGTATTTATTAAAACATAAGCCGAGGCAAAAAATTACTCTAGAAGTAACTCTACTTTATCGGTTTCCCAAAGGATGAAGGTGAGTTAGCTGCCACACATAACGTATTAATGGAGAAAACCGTTATGAAGTCTAGGAACTTTTAATGCACCTTGGCATTTATAATCAACAGAATTATCAAGATAGGTTTCTTGGAAGAATAGTATTTGTTTGGCATATGTTAAAAAGTTCAAATAGTTCAATAGTACAGACATATTTTGGCTCTTACACTTAAGTGAGATAAAGAGGCTATCCAAAGAGATGTGATAAATGCCCCCTCCCCTCAACATTGTAGAATTTAAAAACCTAATGTAATAACATAGTAGTAGTAGTAGTAGTAGTAGTAGTAGTAGTAGTAGTAGTAGTAGTAGTAGTAGTAGTAGTAGTAGTAGTAGTAGTAGTAGTAGTAGTAGTAGTAGTAGTAGTAGTAGTAGTAGTAGTAGTAGTAGTAGTAGTAGTAGTAGTAGTAGTAGTAGTAGTAGTAGTAGTAGTAGTAGTAGTAGTAGTAGTAGTAGTAGTAGTAGTAGTAGTAGTAGTAGTAGTAGTAGTAGTAGTAGTAGTAGTAGTAGTAAAAAGTTTTCCTAGTCTAACTGAATAATTATATAGTTACAATTGTGAGCAAATAGTAACTTGAATGTTGTTTTTAGTGGTGCGTGGAAAAAAAAAAAAAAAAAAAAAAAAAACCAGCACTGGGTCATGCTTACCATCTACAATCTGAACTGCAGCTGTAAATCAGGGTTGCTGAAAGATACCCATAAGGTTCAATATAAAGAGATCAACAACGGCACCTTTAAACTTATCAAACGCTATTTGTGGCCGTAGGCACAAGGTTTGGAGCAAATAATAATTATTGACAGCCACTGGGTTTCTTGTCTATCGTCATTGACAGCGTTAATACCAGGTCCTAGTGGTATTCAGACAAGGTGAAGTTTTGCTGGGTCTAAGAAACTCCATAATCGCTCATCACCTTGGGTTGTATGCAATGTTTAGGATTCCAGCTTCTGTATTTATGGTCTCTCCAATTTCAGTTTGATATGTACTGGGCAGCAAAATGATACTTCTGCGCTGAGTGGCCATGTATACCAGAGCTGCTGTAAGCAAAAGTACTTGTTAAGTTTATAAGATTACTATTAAAATCACACATTACTGCCCACTAGATACAAGTAACACTAATTGTTCATGACTGCCAGTGTATGCCTCTTATGTTAACCATCTCTACCGTATTAGAAGGCTGAACAATAGGATACTTCTTCCAAGACCAGCAATTAGAGACGTCTGATATGCTATAAAACCCTGGAGACAATGATTAGGTGTTTCTTTGCTGTCAAAAATTGAAATAAAACTCCTAGTAGAAGTAATCGTGCTACTTGTCTCACTTGGCCCTCTTATGAACGTTGTGATGCGCTTTCTATAAGTATTGATTTAATTTACCCCGTAAACACTCTGAAAAATAGAGGTCTTTTTTTTGGAAGGAGGAAGGGTTCCTACCCATCTTCTTTGTTTACTCTCTTGACAGGTGAAAAGTAATATCAAAAAAAAGTAGTAAACCCTTCAACTGCATCCCATGCAAACCCCCCATGGTGATTAGCAAGTCAAAATGAAAGGCGTAATACATAGATTTCGATCAGTTGAAATTATCATTCCCTCGACCAGGGTGACCCGCCTGGACTGTCTCCAAAAAAAAAAAGAGAGAGAATCAACAAAATGAAATGGAAAAAAAAAAAAAAGCCGGTGGTTTCGAGCTCGGGAAAAATTAAAAACTCTTGTCTTTACCCAGATTGGATTTTTTATTATTTTTGGTTCGCGTAGGACTAAGCCGGGAGGATGCTTTAATACTATAGAGCTAGATCTGGTTGGCAACAAAGTCGCAACCGCCGTGCCAGACTCTGTCTATCTCCTACAAAGAAAGGGTATATGTAAACGGGCATTATTGGTAGTTTCAAACCTTTATATGGATGCAGAGGGACTAAAAGAAAGAAAGAAAAACACCACCAGTGTTTCTAAAACCCTACTGGCTGTTGAATGGTTTACTATGTATGTGCAAAAGAACATCTTTTTTTTTACCCTTATTATTTGTATATGCATGTATGGGTGCATCCATTTTCTGATACCGCCTTGATTATGCAGTATAACTTACCTCTGAGCGATTCCACTTGGAAGCCCGTGTTGAATAATCTTTAAATCTGGGGGAGGATTTTAACTTTGTTGGCTGTTGGATTTTTTCGACTTGTCAAACAAAAAAAATTTTTTTTTTAATACATCAAGTGAAATAATATTTTCCAGTCTGTCCAATACAAACGTGTTTTGGCTTCATGAGACTGTTTGCCTTTCTGTCATTAGCATCGGCAAGGAAACGAGGTTGCGAAAGCGCCCGTAAGACCGGTGGAGGGGGCCCTATGATAAGTGGTGGTTACCAGCCGCCGCCGCTATCGCCGGAGGTTTTTTCAGATCACGCCGGAGATCAGCGGGAGCTGGTTGAATGACCAGCAACCCTTTGCCTCGTGGGCGCTTGATCACACTACCAACATCACCGTTGAAGTGAAAGAGTATATATATAAACATCATATAGAGTAAAACGGTATCGTTGTGGCATGCCACCCATGACTGGCAAGACCAAAATTATCATCGTTTAACTTGGTCGGAGGTGGCCTACCATAAACGATCGTTGACCCTGTTTTGCTCTACCCTTTTTTAAACACATACTTAGCCACAATAAAGCCGGAGCGGGGGGAGAGGAAGTAGGCAAACTCAAGGCGTACGTGCGAGAAAAGTTAAAAGTAATAATAAAACAGGAAAGTAATAAAATAATATAATAAAAAATTAATAATAAAATACAATAAAATACAATAAAATAAGATAAAAATAAATGAATTGAAAAAAAAAAAAAAAAAAAAAAAATACAAACATACGAATAACCACAGAGATAAAATGCGAGTGTGTTTTGACTCTTGTATGGACATCAACTACTTACTGTCCGCCCAGGCTGGACCTCACGAGTTTCAAAAAACCACAATGCAAACCACGCAAAAATGCAAACATGTATGACAAGTAGGGGGAAAAAATAAAATTTCTATTTGATACTACTAAAAAAAAAAAAAAAAATTAAATAAATAAAAAAAAAAAAGGCTAATCATGACAAGAATGACATTAAAAGGGTAATTAATCATGACAAAATGGCAATAAAAAAACAATTAATCATGACAATAAAAAGAATGCAATGCTAAATAAATAATTATAATAAATCAACTAACATGGTGATGATAGCGATCATTAATGACTGGAATGATAATGAAATTGCCTATGCAGTGGTAGAAGACGAGGTCTTGTCAGAGCTCCTCCGCCACTTCAGGCGTTGTGACATTTTGCGCCAGTGACTATGCTGCCTAGGCAAAGATGCAGGTGGTTGTTGCTTAGGTGGTTGTGGGGCTTGTTTTTGCAGCACTTTATGGTCCAAGTGCTTGGGCGACTGTGGTGGCGTCATGGGCTTGGTGCAAACGCCAGCCTCGTCGCCGGGGTATAGAGAGTCAGAAGAGGAAAACGATGAAAGTGAATTCCAAGATGCGGGCTGATGCCATTCAGAAGATGAGGTCTTGGTTATTTTCGCAGACTCATGCGAATCAAACGGCGATATCAGTGACGAGTGGCAGTTGATCAAACACGAGTCAGGCTTGCCTGTGTATTGCGATTTCAGTTTAGTGTACTTGGCATAGTTGATAAACGACAGGTACGCGTTCTCCTTCATCATATCCTTGACCATATCGACGGCTGCGTGGAATAAGACAGGAGATGGCTTGGTCGCAAGCGTTAGAGACGCTTTGACCTCCGCAGGAAGGTTAAGTTCCTTTGGCGAATCGGTTCGAATATATGTATCGATAATGCTTCTCCACATAATATTGAGCGATTCGGGGGAGCTATCTGCAGACTGAAAATGGTCGGCATACTTGGCCACGTCGAGGGTGAACTCAAGAGTTTCCAGACAGTGGTTATGAGCCAGGAATCCAATAAATGACGATAAACTATATGGCTGCGCCGACCGGTTTTGTAAAATGTCGTCCAATGATGGGTATTTGAAGCATGTCTTGATGGAGCGTAAATATGTACTGTTAGTGCTATTGGCGGTAGAGCCCTGGGTGGTTGATGTAGGCAGGGGTTGGCACGAGGATACACTCATGATAGAATGGGTAGACGTTGCTAATGCTAATGGTTTTGTTTCTGTTGTGGTCGAGACTTTGGGGCCGGGTACAAGCATAAAAGTCGTGAAGCAACAAGATCACAATAATAAATAAATAGTTGCTTGGGTCAAAAGTAAAGCGATATGAGAATAAGAGTCGTAATTATTATGGAAAGCAAATAAAATCGAAAAAAAAAAAAAAAAAAAGTCAGGAGCAGTTGAATGGTTTTATACAAAAAGATTTTTATTCATTTTGTACACGGTAAAAAAGAAAAAAGTACAGTACCAGAACCAAAAAAATAAAAACTAAAAAGAAAATTATAGAAAAAGAAATGACATTTAAGTTTATGCAAAGCCAGTTTTTAGAACACGGTATTAAGTAAGCAGCCGTGATGTTCTGAATCGTTAGTGCTTTGCACCGAAGTATCATAGTAAAATGTTGTGCGTAAGTCTCATACTTTATAGCAGTATATATCAGTCTGTCATGAAGATACGACTTGACAAAACGCTATTTTCATTAAATGAAAGAAAAAGAAATGTTATAAGCGTTGCAAACTGAGAAAACAATCAAAAAGATATTTTTTAGGTCATTTCTGGTTTTCTTTTTCAGGCAATTTCCATTTATGGTCCATCACATTTCTTTTTCTTTTTTTTTCTTGCCATCGTTCTTGCAATCAGAGGTTTGGCTCTAAGCCCCAAATATACAAGTTCGCAACAGCAGCCACAAAAAAAGTACACATTGCACAAGCGTCAGTCGCTTTTCTACCGCCCGCCGTTTTTTTTTTTTTTTTTTTTTTGGGATTCCCATGACCTTTTCACCACGCCAACGGGCATCGCCAATAACCGCCAACGCTGCTAACGCTGCTAACGCTACTAACGCTCTTGTTGCGAAGGTTCAACGTCTTTCGCTCCTACCACCCACCGCCAATCCCCCCTTTACCAGTGACCTACTAGTAACACCACCACAACAAGACTAACATATACATGGGCTTATGGCAGATGAGAGGTCAACCTGTTATCCAGTGTATTCCCAAATCACAAATACTTCGTAGTGTGGTTTAATATCAGCCAGCCATCATAAGTCAGGCTGAAGAACCAGGCATGTCTGTGTACGCCAACTGAACCTGATTTCATATAATAATAGCCCATCTGCCTGCACCATTTGTACTATTGCTATCATTATTATTTCTCTGATCAACGAAACTCATGCTGTTGCCAGTTCCATGTGGTCTCCAAACCGAGCATCAAATTATTTGAAAAAAAAAAAAAAACAATTTGCTGTGATACGTTGATAACAAGCTGACCCTGATTGCATCATTGCACGATGTTTGAAGCTGGTAGCCATACGTTTTTCTCACATGTGCAATAGTACTTTTTTCCTAGAACCACCAGTTGGAGCGTAGATATGTTTCCTAAATGGTATCGTGCAGTATGTTGTCGGCTGCGAGACTCGCGTGCTACGATGGTTATTACAAGGTTGGAGACACTCCCATGCCCAGGAGTCGTGCCGCAGAATGTATTCTCAATCAAGAATCTTTTGGAAAAAAAAAAAGTTTTTAGAATCTGTAGATTGTTCAAATTTCAATCAACGCGTGGCGTAAATCTAGGGTCGATCTTATACACTTACCCATGATGACTGGCGTAGGTGGAATTTCAATACAGCAGCCTCCAGCCTGAAGTGTCAGACGAAGAATGTGTGAGTGCGCAAAAAATACTTACAAGTAATAAAATGCTCCAAATGGCACTGGGTAACGTGTTTTTGGTCTCTTCAGTTTTTTTTTCCATCTTTTTCGTGTTTTTTTAAAAAAAAAAAATTTTTTTGGTATTTGCACAGAAAAATCTAGTATAATCTCAAGTAAAGCTGCATTGAAATTACCCAAGGCCATCTATAGTCCGTGACTGCAAGCCTGACGGGTAAAAAAAAAACATGTGTTAAAGGTGGAACTAGGTGTACGCCTAATCACGTACCTGATGTTGCCATGGAGATGTCATCAAAATCTATACGTTCTAAATTCGGAGCTAATCCCAAACAGGAATAATGTACAAATGAATATACTTGTGAGTCTCCATCCTTTTCATGATGAGAACGAAAAAAAAAAACCGAATTACTGACGAACCCGTCGAGACCTGACCGTAGTTCCCAGGTGTTTGGGGTACATGGCACTGAGTTTGTTTTTGAAAACTCACCTGACCCCGTTCCGATCCCAATAGTAACGATGATTTCGTGCACGATATACGAGAATGTGTCTTGTGGAGGCCCAGTAAGAATGCTGCGCTTCACTACTCCGGGCTTGGGTTCCCGTGTACACTTTGCTCAAACGGTGAGCGTTTGCAAAAAACCGTAATAAAATAATTAAAGAAAAAAAAAACCGTTTGTTCTGGTTACCATTGACAAAGACTTTTTGGCGCAAACTTTTTAAAAAAAAAATTTTTTCATGACTAGTCGAAAAATCTATATACATACTACTACGGTTAAAAAAAAAATTCAAAAAAACCATAACCCGGGTCAGACCTCTGAGGTTTGCTTCTTATGCAGCGTAATCGCCCCATGTTTCCTCCTGAGTAGCTTGCCCTGAGCTCACTCAAAAGAATGCGTGTGAAAACCTTACTCGGTAAAAGTTGTGTGAGTTGCGCTTTCTCTGCAGAGAAAACGCACACAAAACACCAAAAAAAAAAAAAAAAAAAAAACAGAGTTTGGGCCTATACAAAAAGGTTTCAATTTTTGAAACTTGGCACCGGGAATTAACTTCGTTCAATACAAACTTCATTGTTTTTTAGTGTTGAGCGAAATAAAACCGCAAGACTTGATTACCGTGTTTTAGTAACGCGTCTATCTAATATAAAGCCTAGAGCGAGCTGTACCTTCTTTCAGGATGAACTTGAAAAAAAAAGTTCTGATTGTCTAACTATGGATAACACGCGTGAATATTCTTGATATCATGATATCTATAATCTTGATGAATCTGTCTCAACGATCCCGCTAAAATTACATAGCAATAACTTTTTCCTATTGGAGAGATGGATATCCAAAACGGACCGTTTTGAATAGACAACGTTGAATATGCCATCACTTGATGACGTCTAATCACAATTTCATAGTTGTAAACCAATTATATGCAGAAGTTTTCTTTGTTTCGTGGTATATTTCAATTTCTTTAGTTTGAATTGTGTGGTTTTCATTGATGTTAATCCATAGGAGTATTATGCATTCATCACGATCACCTTAAGTCGCGCACCTAATTAAACACTTAGCTAAATACGTAGTTTGAAGACCTAATATGGCATTGACAGGTGGCTATTCCCCAGAAATTCAAGTCTCCAGGTCTACTTCTGTTAAATTAGAATACACGCACACATCATCTTGCTTTCTAATGAAAAAAAGTTAATTGTATTTTATCTGATCAAGTGTTGGCTCTTGCACAAAACTATGGGCTGGAACCATATAGTGATGGTTACTATGCAGATTGTTTTTACATTGTACCATAACGGTGTGATCTTACTGCCATCCAGCAGTCGCATTATATCTTGCCTTTAAAGTATAGGGATTTTCTTATAACGCTACTGTGCAACGAGAATGCCCCTCTCTACCCTAAAGTGTTAAAGCAGAGCACTTAGTTTTAGTAACCATCAATTGAATAATATTCTCAATGCTACCATAACCCCACTAGCGGTCTTGATCATATGGCAGCATTATATTGTGAAACTTCTTTTTAAATGTCTTTTGTTCGTTGTATTGTATATAATATCAGTAAAGTGAAGGGGAGGTTCAAAAAAAGAACATGGATGTGTAATCATTTAATCTATTTTCCGCCTGGGTTTCTCATGATAGTATGCCATTTAAACATTTCATCAGCTACAACTTAATAAAAGCAGCAAATATTAACTGATGTGACTATTCAGAAAGTGAGCTCTTCTGTACAAAAAAAACACTTTTAATGGTACTCGCTGTTTTATTTTTGGAGTTCACTTTGTATGCCATGACTCGATGCGCATTGTCAGATGATCAATAGCCCGTTACACAGGTTTGTAACTTACAAGTTAGGATGTTGAATACGTGTTTTACGTTTTACTGTTTGACAGAGTTCTATTCAAAATTTCTTTTAGTGTTATTTGAAACTTCCTGAAAATCTACACCCCAGAATCCAGTATAAATAAGGATGCAGGCGTATTTTCCTGGTTCAAAGCATTAAAATTCTGAATTGTTGGAGATTACTTGGTTCGGCAATACTTGCTTCTTAAAAGTTTGTTCATTGAATCATACCCGAAAAATATTTAAGTTTCCTTAACAAGAAAGCTGATCTTAATCCAAGGCATCATTTGTAGGTGTCTAAAATGCTGATCTCCCCTTTTTTGCCCTGTACTGCGCTGTTCGTTTGGATTCAAACGTCATTGTGTCCTTTTTCCCGTGACTATCAGCTTCCACTACATTGTTACGTCTAGCGTTTCTATTCTATTGACTAGTATGTTACCATTCTGCTCTTTTGTTTTGGATTGTCTTGTTAAATGTACATAAAAGTATATTGTTCTTTTTTTTTGGTAAAACAAGCTACTATAGCCGGGTTGCTGAAAAATGCAAAATCTGGAGGGGTCTTGCACTCAAAATATAATCAGTTTGTGAACAACACACTAGCTTTAGTCAGTTTGAATCTGTCTTTTTTGTTATTTATTGATTGAGGTTATAGAGATTTTGGCAGTTATTGGTTCTTTATTTAGTTGTTTCACTGGAATTCACTTAAAAATGGGCTCTGGATAGAGTGTGTTAATCTCATTTAACATTGACTTTAAAGTTTTGTAGTAACCGATACATCCACTATTCTGGGACCTGAAAAGACCAGGTTTTCAAGCAAAATTCGTTAGCATAATCTTTTATTTTATGATCATTTTTGTTCTTGGACATACTACAATTGAAATTGAGAATTTTAAATATTGCAACAATGAGAACTGAGGGGCATCATAAACAGTATTAAGAGTCCCTGTGAGAAGCTATCAACTAAATATTCAATGATTGACCAGAGACATGCCGGCACCAATGTTGACTGATTCTTTGACAAAACTATTACGACTCTGAGTATGAAATATAATGTGATTAAAAGATTTACACAATTACCATTCAATACTTGTCTTTTTTGTGGTTGTGGAACTTGCATTATAAGTGAGACATGGGCTAGTCATTAAGGTGATTTTTCAAAATATTGGTATTTCAAATAATATTGGAATGATACCTTAACAGTGGAGAGGAGCGGGTGCAACCCAAAACAACTCTACCATTACTATGACCTCCAACATACATCACGATGATAAGACAATGTTTGTCCCCACAAACAAAACAAGCAGTGAAAACAAAAGTAATACTAAGCATATGCAATGTTTCTCCTGATATTGATATTGCTATTGCTATTGCTGCAGCTATTGCTACATAGCTTATGAGAATGTAGTTGCTGCTGTTTTTTTGCGGCGTGGGAGTTACCCAATCTAGTGAATACCACAATTCGTACGCTATAAACGTCCTTTCTAGAATTTCTGTATATAAAAACGATATACACTGTGCGTACCCATTCAGATACTGGCAACAGTTTTCAATACAAATACCGGATATGACAATAGTTATTTAACAGTAGTTCCCCAAAAAAAAGCCATCTAATACCGGAAAACGCCACCCGATTGTCTCCTGTTAATTCAAAATTTTTATTTCCGCGGGATATTTTCAAGTTTCCATATCCTCTGGAAGAACACAAGTTTGGCAGATAAGTACCCTCTACTAATACATTCTAATACGCTTGATAACAGTATATATATTATATGTTGTATTGCTACAAATGGTACTGGAATGATCATCTGTACTTGGATTGGGGTTTGAAGATGGTAACATGAGAGGGATATAAAATGTTTAGCATTTGGAAAATATTGGCACGTCATAGCTTAAAAACGTGAAAGATAAAATCCAAATTAAGTATAAGTAATATCCTGTTGATTTAGATGTCTATTGTAATTATATACATGAGAAGCCACCAGGCTTACCTGGGCCTGGTGCAATTTGTAGCGCGTCTGTACCCGTAGGCGCGGAAATTCGGGATAACCGGAATTCGCCCATGAGCTTCAAGGCCTTTTCGTTGAGGCGGCCCGATAAGCTGGCTAAATTCAAATTAACTGATAATGTGATTGATTGCTTGACTTAGTGTTTTATCCCAGAAAAAGAGGTTACTGAGTGTTTGTGAATTCATACTGCTTGAAACCTCATGTCTCATATTATCATGATCTGGACTAGAAAGTGGGGAGGGTTATGATTCACACCCCAAGTCACACTATGAAAGTGTACACATATCTATGAGTTCCCTGTGAATAATCCTACTGCTGCTACGTTAATTTTATATATATTCATGGAGCATTATGTAGTACTTTATTACTGTGGTAGTATGTTATATCATTCAATTAATTATATACACCTGATATCGTTGTCCTGGACTAATACTTTAATCACTGAAAAAGATTTTAACACAAGCATCAACTGGGTTGGCAAGGTTTCAACCCACTTGAGACTCACCAACATTGTTCCCCGGAAGAATTCGCGAATGAGCGTCAAGATATTGCAAACTAAGACTACTAAAGTTACCCAGTACTGCTGTTTATGATATGTTGAAGATCACGAGCTTATTTCAGTAGTATTTGTAAAAAATTTATTCTCTCACTAAAGTTTAAGTCTTACAAGTCAAGCTTTGATCAGGCCATAATAATAAATGGAAAATAAAAGTCATGTAACAGAGAAGGTTTTTTTGACAATCATGTGTCATAAAGTAGACGATTTTGTAAACGGCTAGTCCCGACCTTTATTAGCTACTCTAGGTTACTGGATTTTGACAACTGTCACTTGAAAAAAAGACATAGACAGAATTTCACTATGCTAATAGCCTTATACGATTAGAACCATGGAATTAACCTTATGGAGTACAGAACCCACACTCCTATACTTGGAAACTCATTACACGAAGCTATTTGACAGACGCAGGATTCGTCTTTCTCAGCTCTGGTTCGCTTTTTGCTGCCCTTGTCTTGAATTCTTGACTATTATTCTACTCTATCGTAGCTAATTGAACCGTGCCAATCCTCTAATGGAGAGGCTACCCGCAAAATCTTGAAAACAATGCTATAAAGGGTTTTCTAACGGATAACACTATACTGATACTAAAAGAATTGGTCATAGTACATCTCCACGTTTGGCAGACGCGATATATATATGTCATGATATTCTAAACACTCTGCAATAAACTGATTATCTATCTATCTTTTATGCACTCTCAAACATGCACACGCTAAGGTCTTTTGTAAAAATGAAATGGTTTCCTAGTGTTTTGTCTTACAGATGGTCTCTAGTATACATGTAACAGAGCAAGTCAATCTAGTATTCTCACGTATGACATCATTTCGATGATACCAGATTAGGTTGTACTCAGATTGTAGAATAGTTGACTCAGACTATGTAAAAGAACCCCCATAATCCAAAAGCTTTTGTCGTTGCCAATAAATTCTAAGAGAAAGTTTCGACAGGAATGTCACTATTACTTTATGTCTTATGGCTGTTGCCGTTTTTTTTTTTTTTTTTCGCTCGCAACAGTTAGAATCTAGTACTATAACTATATCGAATTTTAAAAAAAAAATTTGTCTTTTGTGCAGTTGACATGGACAACACGTTAGGTATAACAAAGAAATTCTTAGCTGAAGCGACAAGGTTGCGTTTACAGTTTTGTGAGTCAAAGGGCACTAAAACTTAGTGTAACTCAGACATCAAAAAAAATATTTTCATTTCTGTTTCAGACAAGCTTAGTTCAAGAACAAAAAATATGACAACCGAGGGATTCGAACCCTCGCCTCCGAAGAGATAGGAACCTTAATCCTACGCCTTAGACCAACTCGGCCAGATTGCCTTATTCTTGTTTTGATATATTTAAAGAATTAATTGTTGTAGGTCAGTAACCAAGGTAAATAATTTAAATCGTTCTGGGATGACGTTAAAAAGTCTTTTTATGGCTTTCGTGCTACCAATTTTTGAATATGAAATTGAGGTATGCAACTTTGCAATTCAGGGCAAAGACAGGGACAAGTTCAGAAGTATTCAAGGAAACTGTCTGAAGAGAGGATACTTTCATGGAGAATTCGGCGCCATCGAACGTCTGAACTTATTGCGCGCGCTGACACCGCTACTTTGCCAGTCTCATAGAGACAAATGTTTTTGAAATTTCATGTCTTCTTTGTATATCGTTTTGTTTTGTAAATTTTATGTAACTATTTGATGTAAGGACAATAAACTGATTATCTATCTATCTA
>QQZM01000029.1:0-33467 GCA_013365045.1 Geotrichum candidum | reverse complement strand
TTCAAAAACATTTGTCTCTATGAGACTGGCAAAGTAGCGGTGTCAGCGCGCGTAATAAGTTCAGACGTTCGATGGTTTTCAGACAGTTTTCACCTTATCATTGTCCCTGAAAGAATGTCTCTGCTTATATTTCAAAAGGCTTTTTATACTCCCCATTATTTTTTGTAGTACTTGCTTTATTGGTGTTCAATTTATCAACTTTTTTTTCACATTCAGCACTTCCAACAAAGTATTCATATTTTCGGTTAATTGGCTTATGAATATGAAGCACATAGATGAAGCAAAAATACGGTTGTATAGTGTAGTGGTGATCACATCGGATTCTGATTATATATCTTAATTTCCGGGAACCCCGGTTCGATCCCGGGTACGACCTTTTTTTTTGGATTGGCATACAGACACAAAATTATCAGAACACATACCTCCAATTTAGGAAATCCAAAGAAAAAAGAAAAAAACTGCTATTGGTTTTGAAACCAAGCATTTTCTAGGGGTTTTATTTGCGATCTCTATATAACACATATTCCAAAAACTCAAAGAATAAACAGGTTCTTCATCACTTTTATAGTTATTAAACCCATGTATGTTCCAAACCTGTATTTGGAGATCAAATATAAACTGTGCACTTGAACTATATATGGGGTTTATGGGCAAGTTACGCCTACATTGCAGCTTTCTGAGCTGCCAGATAAAGAGCAGCAGGATGGAGATTTTTCTTCAACTTGGAATCACATCGATAATCTACTGGTAATAAATATATTATAGTAGAACCAGTAGATGGTTTATTAGTCATTCTAGTAAATCAAAATTGAAGTTTTTATCAGTCATTTGAGGAACAATCATGACTGTTTTCAAAAGATTGTGCTTAATAAATATGAGGATATATTTGCTATGACCATTGGATTCATTTTCCATGTTTTCTCAAAACTCTTGTCATCCATACCTTGGAATCCCTTTGAAAAATAAATCAAAAGATGATTCGAGGAAAAAAAAAACACAAAAAAAGAATAAATAAATGAATGCCTTAGTTGCAGTCGTCAACTTTTACTCAACATGTTTGAGCTTCAGTGGCTTTATTTTAACAGTTAGACACAAAGACTTTTGATCAGTTCTTATATATCCTTTTAAATAAAATAAAAAATATATAAATTGTTTTGATTTTGTCACTTCTTTTCTAGAGTTATTGAAATGCAAATGATTAATTTAATAGAATCTAAATAAGCCAATTTGTGCAATACGACAAACTTAACATTTGGGCCTTTATAGACATGACTAAGTCTTAATACCAAAAGTATTTACAACAACAGCAACGGCAACAGCGCAAAATGATAAAATAGGAATATGTTGAATTTTGACGGCTTCGAAAATGAAATTAATACTGGTTCGATTTGGTATTCCAGTAAATTTTCATTTAATGTTTCATGATTGAATAATTTTTTGGTTGAGATTTACGTGATGTTTTTCAGCCATATGTAGTTTTAGCAATCCTGGTGGTGTGTTACAAGGGCTAACATGGCAAACAATAAATTCATAAACACGGTCCTACAGCTGAACTGACTTAAATGGGTAAAAGAAGTAAGAATTCAAAAAAAAAAGAATTAGACCTGGATACTAAAATATGAATTTGTGCGCAAAATTGAACTCGTAGGTATGACGAAATCTGTTTTGCAATCTGTGCTAGAATTGGGTGATTTCAATCGACCATTTCAGAGTGTTTACATGTAAATTCATGTTATAAATTCTTGGTATGAGCAAGTCAAAATAAATTTACATTCATGATATGCAATTGTTTCTTTTCAATTAATTACCTGATCCATTTTTCAAAAGGTCTGCTGGGACAGTAACCCGCTCTGGAAGAAGTCCAGGAGCAGAAGAGCTCAGCGAGCAGTCAAGATCATTAGTGGCTTCAAATTGAAAATTAAAGCTGAGGTAATAACGGCAGGAATATCAAGCTAGAGAGCTGACATCAAAGGCAGATTTTACAGCAAGTACACAAATCTTGGATTGTATGCGGATCACGCCAACGACATCCCTCTTTAAAAAGTCATGACAACAGCCAGCCGATACACTTTTAACAGGATGGTACGGTTGAGAACTGGTTACATTACCCTGGGATTTTTGCGTCAAATAAGTGGAAGTTTCAAATAAAAAAAATAAAACGTCATCACAAATGTACTAGACTAAGACTGTTGAACACTTTATGAAGTACCACTTACTCTGTGAGTTTGGCTATAGATACTTAAAAAAAACTTCTCCAAAGCTTGACCTCGGTGCCCTCCTTGATAGCAAGAAAAACGTTGAAGCGGTGATCAAGTTTCTCAGCTCAGGACCGTGTCTACTAAGCTAATGGTTAGTTTAATAACACAGATTGTTAAAGACGTTATCAGCTTGATTTCTTACAGAGAGATATAAACTACAGAAGTAATCTTGAAAACTTTTTTTTTTGATATATGAACTGGGCCTGTGAAGATTTTAGGCATAGAATGCCGAACCCCCAAACATCTGTTGGGTCAACCGCTTGATTAGTCTTGCAGGGAAAAGTATCCTAAAAGTAGTTTCCCGTTTTTTATATCTTTGCTATTTCATTTTCATTTTAATTTCCTGTGTGCTTTTAACATTAGAACAATGGATAGTATAATTACTATTAAATCAATCTTTTTTTTTTTTTCGATTTTACATGCGACAGCGCTGTTAAATATCTTAGATTTAGATCTCTCTGTGGAAACAATATAAGTTGTCTACATGACTCTATGATATTCGATCCTTTGGTAGCAATTTTTAACAAGAGCAAGAGACGGATATTTCATATAATGTGGGAAGAGAACTTGAACCCTTTCCAAAAATTTGTACCTTTCCATTATCATCATCATTTGCAAGAATGTTTGCAACTTTATGTACATATATTCTAACCCTAACTATATCCGACTCATCAACAAATAAACTGTATGTATACTTGACATTTCATTTCAAATCCTACCCTAAAAACCCATATTTAGCAGCTTCTGGAAGTCAGCATGGTGGTGACAACGACACAAGAAAAAGAAGCTTCAATTAAAGTAGGATCAAGCCCTGGTATACGTATTAAAAAAACAGCATAAAATTGAACTACATTATCCAGCAACTGTTCTAATCAAGGCCTGTGAGCCACGAATTCAGATCCCTTTTATATCCATGAAAAAAATAAAACCATAAGTTTTACAACTAAAGACCTACACAATCCCGTTGATACATATTTTACAATTTGAGGTCCCCAAAGCTGATACCCTTTTGCTCTGGCTGCTGAACCAAGTTATATTATGTAAACACGAAAAATTCCATCAACTGAGCAAAACAGTCGGGAAAGTCCAAAAAAAAATTTTTTTGGGCTGGCTTTCCACCACTACATGCACTGCCAGATTTTCCGTACCCTTCGGGTCCTCCTTTTTTTTTTTTTTTTTTTTTTCATTGAGAACAGCCTTGCACTGACAAAACTGAGAATTAGTTTAAAAAATTTTTTTTTTTTTACAAATAAACAAAAGGTCTTAACTTGTTTAGAACTTGCCCAAAAAACCCTAGATAAGATGGACCCAGTGCTGCAAGGTTGAGCTTTTTACAAGGGGTAAATGAACCTACGGTGTTGGCGGGAAATAACACTACAATGGTGATATTATCACTGTTATTCCAAAAAAAAAAATTCTGACTTTTGGAGGGTGACTAGAAAGTCACAATTAGATTGTTCTCGAGAAAGCTTGGAAAAAAAGGGTATTATTTTTTTTGACTTTTCGCCTATTCAGCTACTTCATATGTACCGTCACTACGTATAAATATGAGGAGATAAAAACTTTCTATATGGGAAAAAAAATGTCTATAGCGAGGAATAAGAACTCGCGTATATGCCACGCCATGGCAGCTATAGAAAAAAATCATGATAATACAAATAAATGAAAAAAAAAAAAATACAAAACAAAAAAAAGGAATTCAATCGAGCATGAGAAGAAGAAAAAAGACAGTGTTTTGTATTAGGAGAGCCCCGTTAATGAATTCTCCGACGAAAAGCAGCCAGTAAGCAATTAGAAGTAGTAGATACCAAAAGAAACGCGTCGCGCGACATAACGCCGTAGTAATAGCAACCCCCTATTTTTTTTTTTTCCTCGTCAACGAATAGATCGAGAAAAAAAAAATTCAGCTACTAGAACTTCAATTTAGTTTGGAGCTAACAGGCGACATATCCTTCTTTTTAGTATTCTTGGTACTAGCCGAGCTGTTACTGTTGGACTTGGCAGTAGTAGTGGTGTTATTATCACTGCTGTTGGTGTTGTTATTGTCACTGTTGTTGGTATTATTGGCGCTGGCACTGCCAACTGGAGCTGGCGGCGGAAGGTTGGATGTACTACCTAGCACAAACCCAGATGGCGTAGTGAGAGGTCCATACGGGCCCGGTGGCTGTGTCTGGTACGGAAGCATTGAAGACGGCGCCTGCTGCTGTTGCTGGTTGAATCCGCTGTAGTCATACATGACTGAGCTTGATGAGGGAGGTACTGCTCGGGTGTTGCTGCTTCCAGTACCGCTGTCACCTAGACAGGCCCAGCCGTTGGGCGACACGACATAACACAAACTTGACCCAAGGGCGGACGATGCTTCAGCAACTCCAAACATATCCTTAAACTTCTTCTGACATGCAACTGCGGGAATTCGCTTGTTACGTTCTCGTGTGAGCTCGGTCGAGATATACTTCCACTTTGCGCGCTCACCGAGCTCAAGCAGCTCACGCAGTGTCTCAACATCATCGTCATCCCAGTGAGTGATGTCTGCAATCTGGTGCATTGACTGACCATGGGGTGGGCCTAGCGATGAGGAAGAAGCGTTCACGGAGTCATTGACGACAGTGCTGCCGTTCGAATTCGAAGTGTAGTTGGAGATGCTATTGAAGGTATGGTTGATGCTAGAAGAGGTGGAGGTGCTGTGCTCGGGAGAGATGAGGTACTGATATCGCTCAATCACGGTGTTAGGGCTATCGCAGCGAAGTTCAATAGCGATATCATTCCAGGTTTTGCCGAGCTTTTTACTATTAAGAATGGTGGAGTCCTGGTCTGGCGTGAATATATGTTTAGAAGCGGTAGAGCCAGCACTGCCTGAAGGCGGCGGGTTGGTTGTGTAGAGGGAATGGTGAGATGGCAGGGAAGCGTTATTTAAATTGGTAGAGAGACTAGCGTAGCCGCCGCCTAGCAGCGGGTTCCCGGGCAGATGTGTCGAGGATGAGGAAGAGGAATTCGAGGAAAGGGCTGAGGGCGCCAGATGAGGAAACGTCGACCCTAATGGCGGCGGGATGAACTTTTTTGGGTCATGGTGATTGTGGCTACTAGTTTCATTTAGGCCGGCAGTATCGATATTGGATTGCATTGTGTACGTAGACCAGGCGGTATTTATTTTATTTGTAATGAAATAATTAATATTATTATTCTTTGATAAAATAATAACTATACAAGAGTTAAGGGTATCAGAATAGCAAAATATTATTTTGTGGGGCGGACGACAGTGATGTGGTAGTATGAATTTGCTACCATGCGGGTTGTCGGAATTGGAGACCTGAAGACTCGGATGAGCAGGGGGGCTGTTGTTGGGGGATGCCTGGTGGGAAAGACAAGTTGGTATGATGAGAGGACAAAGAAGGGAAAGGGAGGAGGAAAAGAGGAAGGTGAACGACAGAATAATTTCTATTTAAATAATAACATGAAATAGTATTAACAAAATAATATTATTATTTTGAGTATTTATAATTATTTTTTTTCACCAAAGTAGCGAAAGCAGAACAAGAACAAACAATACCAGTAATAAACTAAAAAAAAGAGAATATTATTATTATCCTTATTATTATTATTACTATTGATTTTTGGTAACGCTGGCTGCATTCATAGTCTGCAATAAACAATACCAGCATTCTTTCTGGTATCGTTCGAGGCCTTTAACATCTTCAGAATAAGTCATGGAGCTCTGTCAGTAATGCACTGTTCCGCTGTCTTTTATAATACTGTACTTGAACAATGTAAAGCATTAAAATCATTGGCAACATAAAAGCTGCTAACTTTGGCTAATTTAATGAGTCGTAATGTTGACCTTGTTATTTAAGGAATCTAAAGATTTAGGGGATACTGTCAGTTTGCTTGAATCTGTCGTGAATTCACGACTGGCTTCTTTTTTTTTTTTTTTGCAAAACCTCGAAATTTCTAAATCTCTGCAATGCTTATCAACGAGATGCACTTTTTACTATTGTTTGTTTTTATTCATTTTAATTTCATTTAAATTTTTTTTTTTTACTGGTTTTATTAAATTTTATTATCATGTTTATTAATTGAAGCGTTGGATTTTAAGGGGCCGTACAGAAAAAAAAAAAAAAAAAAAAAAAGGGGATGGCTGGCAAAGGGCTACCTCAGGGACTATATCAAGTATATTTTCCGTTTCAGGAATGTTGTACACATTTTATCCAGCAAATACATATTACTTATATTTCTGCCAACATATCTGTCTGCACAAATGCCTAATCAAGATATATAGTACTACAAACTGTATCTTGGCCGCTAGTCCTGTTTCTGTCAGCCGACCACATAAAAAAGTTACGCGACGGATTCGACAAAAGACCAAAGTACTCAATACATAAAATACTCAATAATCATAAACGATAATATTAACATCATTAAGCATTGAATCATATAAATTCCAAATCGTGTTTACAACAGAGAACTTTTTTCATATCTTCTATTATGGTATCTGCAGCAGTTCCTGGCTCTTTCTTGGACAAGAATGAACGCCTTGGTCTGCTCAAGTGGCAAATTACAATCGTCTCGAGACATGACTTAATATCACATCGCAACATCAACAGAATGCTGCATACAATAATACCCTTTGTTATAAATTTTACATTTTGAAATCACGATACTGTCTCAGTTATCATATTTATTTATTTATAAAATATTCAAAGATCGACTCACGCTATTATATACAATTCTTAAGCTACTTGATTCAATCTGTTGAAGGAATTAAACGAGTATTTTTTTTCCATTTATTTCTTCTTTCTCTTGTTAATCAGTCACCAAAGATGCGACATAATTAATGAAACAAGCGGAGTAAACTTGGAACAACCAAATGTCACCTTAGATTTTACAGATATATACATATTTTTTAAAGCTAAGGCAAGTTTATAAGATTGCATTAATTTCTCGAGGTTGTAGCGTTAATTTTTAATCTCCTTACGGGTACAATCTGTACACGCATTGGTAAAAAACAACAAGTCTTTAATTTTTGTATTTTATAAACCCCCAAATTTCTTTATGAATGGTTACAAGTGTTATTATTTAGAGAGTTTGTTATCAGTATTGAAAGCCTTTCAAGATATAAGTGAACAAATCTTAAGCAGCTCACCAATATTTAACTCATGGCTCACTCAATTAATTTTTTTTCAATTCAGAAAATATCAATGTCTTTCGTATGTTTACATGTATACACAGTTCGCGACCGACAACTACCAAACTACCTCAGCTTGAGCATATAGCTAGGTTTATTACTCTGGAACACACCAGAATAGTAACAACTCTACTAGGTCACTAGTTTCAATTGACATGTTTGAGCATAAAGATACGTGAAAGTGTTGCTGTTGCAGAGTAGCTGCTGCTACCCTGCCCCTACGTCTGTAAATAATGATGGAACATTATTTCGCCTTTCATGAAATCTGGTCTCGCATCCATTTACATCCATTAAGCCCAAATGGTCAATTCAAACACTATCACTCTCTGGATCTACATGCACGTACGGTTATTGACTATATGGACTTTTGTTTGTCGACTATGAGTTATTCCTGTCAGTACTAATGCCCTTGATCAACATTCTTTAAAAAGTGAGCCCTAGCCCAGCTGTCACTAAAATAATGTCAAAGATAGTATCAAAAATAATCCTTAAAAATATCATCAAATTAGTACTAATGGCCAAATTAATAGTACCTGCGTACTTTCCATCCCTCAGTACATCCTGTCCCCAACCCTTTAACTCTCCAGGCAAACCCACATCGTCGATAAAGAACAGCAACGAATTGCCAACAGCCTGTCATTTCCTGTCTCATCACAAAACCTCCCCCCTTTTGCACCACTATCTTTCATTATAACCTCGCATATCCACCCCTCTCGCAATGGCTCCAAAAATTGAAGAAGGGGAAATTAAAAAGTTCTGGGAACTCTTTTCCGGCCTCAATCCCATCAATGGCTTTCTTTCTGGTGAGCAGGTTGCGCCCGTTTTCAAGAATTCTCGCCTGCCAGATGCGCAACTAGAAAAGATTTGGGATCTTGCTGACGTTGATATGGATGGCAGTCTTGACTTTGAAGAGTTTTGTGTTGCCATGAAGCTTATCTACGACATTGTCAACGATGCGTACCCTGCGCCACCTGAGACCCTGCCGGAATGGCTCATTCCCTCGTCCAAAGCACACCTGGTTGAAGCTCGCAATGCCATCAACAACAAGTCATACGCAAACAACCTGGAGGAACTTGCCAACAACAGTCCTAACAACCGCAACTACGACGAGGACCTCAAGTTGTCATCTGATTTTGACTGGTACATCTCGCCTACTGACCGCCAGCGCTATGTTTCCATTTACACCGCCAACGCTGACCACCACGGCCTCATCTCCTTCGACTCACTCACCGAGCTTTATCAGAGTCTGCCCGATATTCCTAAAACCGACATTTCTTCTGCCTGGAATCTTGTGAACCCACGCTCGTCAGAGAAGATTGACAAGGACCAGTGCATTGTTTTCCTGCACATTCTCAATTCCCGTCAAAAGGGTTATCGTGTCCCTCGCTCCGTGCCCGCCTCGCTGCGCGCAACTTTTGAAAAGTCCCAGCCTGAATACAACCTGAATTCAAAGCAATCAGAGATTAGACGTAATGAGACCAGTACTGACAGCAACAGCACCTCCAAAAAGGATGCGTTTGGTGAGAGCTACCTTACTCGCCTTGGTCTTAGTGGCCGCTCCTCCGGTTACAGCTCATCTGGTACGGATTTTTCAGCAACTAAGGATACAGACTGGGAGGAGGTTCGATTGAAACGTCAGTTGGCTGACCTTGATGATCTCATTGCCAAGGCCGAAAAGTCATCAAATCGTCGTAAACAGGGTCTTGAGGACTTTGGGTCGTCCAAAACTGCGCTTGTCAAACATGAATTAGAACAATTGCTTGAATACAAGGAGAAGCAGCTCAAGCAACTTCGTGATGGCAAGCTGGGAGGCGCCGATGATGACTACTCAGGTATTGCAGAAACGATTGATATGCTGGCCCAACAGGTCCAGTCTCTCCAGCAGCATCATGATAGAAAAATCAAGGAACTAGAAGAGCTCCGCAAAGAGGTCAAGTCCTTTTAACTTATGAACGACAGAACTAGGAAAATATCCAAAAAAAAAAAAAAGAAAAAAAAAAAACTTGTAAAATGAATAATAATAATAATAATAAATGAATACACGCAAATGTCAATTATATATAGGACTTTTATTTCTTCTTTCTTTCTTTTTTGCTCTTGGCATACACCTCCCGCTCCGATGCTCGTTTGGATCGCAGGATATAGGCACGCCAAAAGTAACAAAGAACAAACAAAAAAAAAAGACAACACAAAAATCACTATACTATTAAATTACGGCTTTATTTTTTGGGCTGCTCCTCCTCAGGCTCTGGCTTTGGAGTGGGCAGCTTGAAAGACTCGGGTCTATCGTCTCTACCAGGGCCAACGGGCTCCCAGGCTGTGCTACCGGCTGAGAAGTTTCTCATGGCCTGTGTCAACTCAAGGGGCTCGTAAACAACTCTCTTCTTCTCCTCGTCGTATCTGACTTCAGTGTAACCGGTGACGGGGAAGTCCTTTCTCAAGGGGTGACCCTCGAAACCGTAGTCGGTCAAAATGCGGCGCAAGTCGGGGTGGTTCTCAAAGAAAACACCAAACATATCGTAGGTCTCGCGCTCGTACCAGTTGGCACCCTCAAAAAGACGAGCGATACTGGGGACAGGGGAAGTCTCCGAGGCGTAAGTCTTGACTCTAATACGGGAGTTGAATCTGACTGATAATAGGTTGTAGACAACCTCGAATCTGTTGGTTCTTGAAGGGAAATCGACAGCAGTGACATCCATAACGGCCTTGTACTGCGCAGAGGTGTGATCCTTCAGGAAAGTCAGCACAGGGATAACAGCCGTAGGCGGAATGAACAGCGTAAGTTCATCTTTCCACACTGAGAACTTTTGCACAAACTTGGGCATTGCGGTTATGATGTATTTGCCGTACTTGTGTAGGTCCTCAACGTGCTCCAAGTATTTGTCGGCGGGGTTGACAATGGCCGCTTTGAGGACACCGGGGTCGGCACGGGGAAGATTCTTGAGATCAGGAAGACCATCAGGAGTAACTTGAGCAGGCTTGTTGAAAACACGCGCGCTGGAGAAGGGTCGCACCGCAACGCCGGCCTGCTGTCTAATAATGCTGGAAGAGACTTGGGTAGCCCTTTTGAAAGAATTACGAGCAATAGCACTCATTGTCGAAAATAACTGAGCTGTGAATGGAATTGAAGAAACTGGTGCTGGGGTAAAACAGAATGCTATTTTGCAAAGAAGGGAGCAGGAAAGAAAGAAGAAAGAGTGGACGCTGGGGACGAGAGGAAAAAAAAAATTGCGAAGGATTATTCATGTTGTCCTGATTGGCCAGAAGTGTGTGTGTAGAGGGTAATAATTAATCAGCACATGACTAATACACTGTCAGCACTTAGTCATCAACATTGTTTATTTTTTTTTTTTTTGAACGCCAAAAAAAGTAAGAAAAAACACACCTTCTGCCCAGATCGCGATTCTGCCCATTTAGAACCATCACTGGCCGTCTTTTGAAGTGGACACACACACAAACACACACACAAACACTACCAACGTGTTTTTCTCAAGGGTTCAATTATTATTGAAATGCATATATAATGGTGTGGCCCTTCGACTTTACAGTTGCAGAGCCCACAAATACCTCTGGTAAGCAGATCACGCTCATTTTTGTCCATCAAGCATTACTTCTAACGTGTTTTGTGTTGCAGTGAGGGAGGAAGACTTTAGCAGAATAACGGATTTGCTCAAGGCATCCAACAATACCACTTCTTTTAACGAGCAGGAGCTGCATGATTTGCTGCGCGACGAAGAGGCTCAACAGCAACGGGATGGTTACTATCATAATAAAGCAACAAATGACCGACGCGCGTTCTTTGAAACGCCGCAAAAGCAATTGTTTGGTGCGCGTATGGGTGGCATTTTGAAAACCCCAGGCACGGCCAATAACCGACAAAAAAATGTGTCCTTTGCACCGGGGAATACCCAGTTTTCAAATCCACTTTATTCATCCTCGCTTGAAAACTCGGTGCTTAACCCTCCGCTACATCAACAACAGCAGCAGGAGGAGGCCCGGCCACCGATAACGCCACTGAAGCCAAATGAAAGCACGTTTCGGGGCTTGCCTGGGCGGTTCCCGAAATCCATGTCGGGAATAAATAAAGACGAAGACGATCCATTTGTGTCGACCAAAAACATTCTTGACGACGCGAGTTTCCTTAATCACGATAATGCCCTAGGAGGTAATTATAACTTCAATATTCACGATAATAAGAGAAATACCGATTTGAAGCTTAACCCGTTTCAAAAACGGCCAGCGACACCTGGACCCGCGCGGCGGAAGACAAGTTCCCCAGCGGTAGACGAAAAGACTCAGGCTTTGTTCCAGACTATAGCAAACCAACTGCTTGAAAATAATAAAAACCTTGCACATTTAAAGCAAAATACCAGTTTGCAAAAACAGGAGTTTTTACTGCAAAACATTGAGCTACGGGAACAGGTTGCTGAGTGTGCACAGCTTCTCAAGACTGCGCTCGAAGAACGGCAAAACGCGGTTGATTACGCGTATGAGAAGGACCAAGAGTGCCTTGCCCTCAAGACGCAACTTGCAGAGGAACGCCGCAAAAATATTCGGCTTATGGAGGTTGTAATGCAGACCCAAAATCCCGCTACGGGCGCGACGACGACAACAACGACTAATGAGAACTACGACTTTGCTAGACGACGACCATACACTTTTTCTAATTTTGACGCTAATAATAAAATCAACAACGATAAAAATGTCCTTGGGACAGAGAGACTAGGGTATAATAGACCTTTCAACAATCCCACGCGTAGCGAACTGCCTACCAACCCAAGGCAGCCTGCCTACACTTTCAAGCGCAGTACGAAGCCAGCATCCACGTTAGAGGAACCGTTTGGTCGAGCCAGTACTGTCCAGAGTCATTACGCCAATAATAACGATAGGGACATCCCCAATACTCGACCAACATCGCTCTTTAGATCCCAAACAACTGAAAGTGCTGAGGTGGGAGCTAATGACTACCGGCGGACAAACCGTGACCGACTTTCCGCGTACCAAATTTGTGGGGCTAGCACTCACCCCATGGAGATTGGTAGAGACAGCACAACTTTTGACCGTGACCAGGCCTATGCAATTCTGAAAACCCTGCGGCGGCAGGCATACGAATTACAACTACGCTACGGCGACAGCAAGCCAATGACAGCAATTACAGATGCGCTGGATCGTGCGCCGAGCAGCCGTCACCGAACGGACTATGCTCCGCTTGCGACCACTCTCCAGCAACAACTCATTCTTTTGCAGCTTCCGGAGACACCACAGGTTGCTGGCTTTATTGCAAAGATTCGGGAGCTTTTGGCTATGATTTCGTAGAGAAATTCTCAGTATTCATATCTTGAGAGGTTGCTTTATCTTGCCTTTTTTTGCTTGGTTGTGATCCCCTTACTCTACTGGAGAAGTTACGAGCATACTACGGTCATTCTTTTTTCATTATGCATTTGTTTTATTGTAATTTTTTTA
Source organism: Geotrichum candidum (assembly GCA_013365045.1). Classification (NCBI taxonomy): domain Eukaryota; kingdom Fungi; phylum Ascomycota; class Dipodascomycetes; order Dipodascales; family Dipodascaceae; genus Geotrichum; species Geotrichum candidum. The sequence continues at coordinate 20,567 of QQZM01000029.1, read as the reverse complement.
ACTTATTTTTTTCTTCTTAATATTAATGGGATCATGATACACCTGGATAACATGTCTTTTAATTGTGGACTTTTTTTCCAAAGCACCCAAGAAAAGAAAATAGGATCAGAAGGATTCTATCACGATAAGAATAACTCGACCATTTGAACTAATGCCAACCAAAACTTTACAAAGGAACTCCCCCTCTGCGCACGGCTCTAAGGATTGAGGGGACGGTTTCCAGACGTCCAATTCACTTGCTACTTGACTATACCTATAGTCTTGTTTATTTCATAATAATAATAAAAAAACTATTAATTTAAACACAAGACGGAGGGGTTTATTTTATTAATTCTGCCAGTATGGTAGTTATATGGAAGATTGGATCCGTAAGTTATACAAAGTTGGCATGATAATTGCTCAACTCAAATACAGTTAAACGACGAAAAGAAAAAAAAAAGTCTAAATAAAACAAAATCAACTGACAGCTGGCGACATTTAAACCTTGAGGGTCAAAACTCATATTTAGACTGGTGTTAATCGTAACTTATAAATTTTTAATATTGCTACCGTGTGGAGATAAACTTTTTTTTTTTTTTTGGTACCGCGTATTTATCCCACATCTTTGTATCCATGTGAGATCAGTCTTCAGATACATGAAATTCTCAAAATAGGTTCTCCTTTTTTTTTGTTTCTGATTTGAAGGGGTCAACGGGCTTTTGCTGATCTTTTGTACAATACTATTGTTGTGAGCCAGTTTTAAGTCATGGGATCCTCTTTTTTTTTTTTTTTTTTTGTTTGGTTTTTTGGTACAAGTTTGAAACCGTTCTCTTTTCTAACAATGATAATAATAGCGAAACGGCAGTTCTAGACCCTCCCGTTATTATCTCAGAAACACTTTCAATTAAACATGTCGTGTTAAATATAAGTCATCATTAGCTCTCTCTCTTTCTCTCATCCCTAGGACAATACCATTTGTTGAACCAAGCGCCTCCGTAAAACCAAGCTCAAAAAAGACGTTTGGCACTTTTTGTCAGGGCTTGGCTTCTGGCGAGGTCCGAAAACATCCCGCACTACTGCAAAAAAACATCCCGCGCTACCGTGTCTGAGTCCGAGACCCACCGTCTGGCCAAGCCATGATGTGAGCTGGTTTTTTTTTTTTTTTTTTTTTTTTAATAACCATTTGGTCTTGCAAAAATCTTCTTTGGAGTGGGCCAATTAATGGTTTTAAACGTTAACAATTTTTTTTTTTGTTTTTGGGAAGAGAAGTTTCTTTGCAATATTACTAACTTTTACGTGGAAATGACACTTTGCTGACAAACTTACTATAGAGCAGAAATGTGGGGATGTGAAGAGTGTCCTATTTACAATTTGTATGAACCATCCCCACTACTGTTATTAGCTTGAGCGCTCATTTTTATTATTTTTATTACATTTTTTTTCATTAGGCTTTCGTTTTTCAATTGTACAATAATTTAGCAGGCAGCCCACATCTCTCCCAAGTTTTAACTTGTTTTTGAGTAAAATAAAATCTTCATGCTTATCAGACCGATATACAGTTTTGAACTTTGAGAGTGAAAAAAAAAAGCATCGTTATAACCATACATGGGCACTGGTATTCAAGGTGTTATGTTACACTTGTGTGTAGTCGTTGACAAGCATACAGAGGCCAGAAGGTTAATCAGCCGTGCGCTCAACACCAAGCCGCATACATGTGCCACACACTTGTAAGATAAAAAAAAAAAAAGGGCAATCGTTAGAAATGGAGACTCTCTGTCTTAACCAACAAGTTATAGACATGTGAAAAAAAAAAGAATGGCGATTGAAATGTTTTGATTTTTCAGCATGGGATAAGCAAAAACGGGGTTTGAAAAAAAAAAAAAAACTTTTTTTTTGGCAGATCAAGTCCACGATATCGGAGGGCCACACTGAACAACTTTCCCCCCGTTCCTCTCTAAACAGTTGAGTAATCAAATATTAACCAGCTGTGGCTGTTTTCCAGATAAAAGTACGTTAACCAAAAACATGTTCTGTCCAGCTGGTTAATTGTATTTTGCTCAAGACTTTTGTGATTTTCTGTTGTTTTCATTGTTTTTGGTCACAAATTACTCCTCTTTTGTCGTATAGGTTTTCTAGTAAAGCCTGGTAGCCGCACGCACCAAATGGAATCACGGAAAGTTTCAACTGCTGCGCATCCAAGCGTTCTTGGTTTAGATTGTGTTGGTCACCAACCTCTAAAACCTTCCCCTGTCTCACAAAAACACCATAACAGTAACTACCTGGTCAAAACAAAAAAAAAAAAAATTAAGCCCAGACTGTAGTTAGACTGACTTGGTTTGGCCCCCGATGGACATCTCCCAAGGCGGTTAATGGCAACCAGATATCCTCAACAATCGCACGTCTCCTACTACATGATGGGCTGCTTTTTGGAGGTCTCGCTGCAAATGTTTTTTTTGTTTTCTTGTTTTTAATTAATTTAAAAAAAAAAAAAAGTGAAACACTACTGGATGATTTAGGATATTCATTTGTTCCGAGGCTTCTTATCAAGATATCAGCTTTATAATTTATCCTGCTGGCAAAAGAGTATCGATTGAATATTAATAATCATGAATTATCTCCCCTTGTCCAGCAAGTTAAATACCAGGGCGGTAATATTCTGTCCTTTTTACTCAGTGCCTAGAAAGCATTCTTGAGAGTTGTTGGTGGCGTAAAAGTTTTGTAATTTTTTCCTTGATTGATCATGTATGAGTCTTATATAATCAAGTCATTCTGTAAAGACCCAATTTATTCTGCAGGCTTCAGTTACTTCTTTCGGTTTCGCACACGCTCTCCTAAAATCCCCAGTGGATGCTTGTCTTCTTTATTCTCGTGAGGTAGGAATTCAGTCATTCGTGTGCCACCATCATGTTGCATGGCCCAATATGTCTATCTCCATGATAAGTACACCTTCATTGCCTGGAGCCCCTTTGGTGTGTGTTCAACAGCTGGACCAAGTCCACGTCTTGTGACAAAGTTTTTTTTTTTTGGTAAGAGTAGTGTGCATTGCCCACATTTTCGTGGTGCACACACCCGCCCTCAGAGCGTACTAGTCATCACATGACTTTGACCAATCCAATAACATGTCCTGAACCTTGTCAGCAACCAAATCCAGGCCCTCATACTACAAAATAACCTTTCACCCACCCCACTTCTCAAACGGGTGGTTACAAACTTTAATTCAGCACAGTTTGGGTCTCAGACTCGGCTGTCGTTTGTGAATTTACTTCATCCTCCTCTATTCCTCCCCCCCCACTTGGACCCTTAAGCGCGGGCGCTGTGGCAATAAAGCTTACTAAGTTATGAAGGTTATTTCATGACCGAATTTTTTCCGGGATTTTTTTTAAACTTTTTCACCATTGGGGGGTAATCAATTTATCGTCCTCAACTATCAAAAATGGAGATGGTTTTGGTTCAACCATAGGTCAAAACGTGTGGCAATGGACAAGTTTGAAGGCTTGTCTCTTGGACCAGCGGTGACTCCACTATAATCGATTGCTATTTTATTGTGACCTTAGACCTCCAGTGATTGATTTCTTGGCCAAGATAACAACGCGCTGCTGGGCATGTACGACATCAACGAGATACTTGAACAGAGAATGTTTTTTTTTAAAAACAAAAAAAAGTAAAAAAACACAAGTATGAGCTGCCAATCTTAGTCACTTTGTTGTTGCTAGTTAGACGCCTGAGCCACCTCACCAGGCAATATCAACAACAACAAAAAATAGAAAGGAAAAAAAAAAAAAATAGAAAGAAAAAAAAAATTAATAAATAAAAAATAAATAAATATAAAATATCGAACTAGATGAGCAATAAATGGTTGGTATACGTGAATCTCAGATTTGCTGTTGTTTTAAAGTTGGTAATCAATAGTTTATTTCTCAGTACAAAGCAAACTAAAATAAAAACCTTATAGGAAACTCTGTTTATTTTAGTAAAATATCAATAACAACAGTATATTATCCAGGTTTGTTTGGACAGAACAGCCATACTATAGACATTTTATTTTTTATTAACGCGATAATACGCCACGGATAATTTGGCTAAAAAAATTTTAAATTTCAATGCTTAACTTAGAAGAAAAAATTATATTGCATTAAAGTAAGACATATTTTAGTTTCATGAAATATTTTATTCGTAAATGTATGATCATAGCAAAGATATGTAGGAAAAAAATTTGAAAGGAAAAACGATAACTTGAACAAAAGAAACATCCCAAGCCACCCAGGCCCCATAACAGAATTTTTTTGTTTTTTTTCCGATTGATATTTTGTTGAGTGTTGTTTGTTTGCCTGAGCTGATGCCACATATTTAGTAAATGTAGCGAAAGAGCGGGTTGGCCTCGTCGAGCTTAGCCAACTCGTGGGGATCCTCATTGTATACTTCGGGATGCTCCTTGCAGTAATTCTCCTTCTTGGCATTAACCCAGCGCAGATAGAAAGCAAGAATGATAGTGAGAACCATACCAATAACAGTGGCTCCAAGTACAACACTGTGTCCAAGAGTGAAACGAGGTGCATCCTCGCTGCGGTAGATGAAAGACGCAACAACACCACCAGCGGAAGCAAAACCAATTTGAATACCCATAGCAATACCACGAGTATGAGAGTTAGGGTAGTTGTTGGCATTCCAAGAGACAATACTGGGCCAGGGAGCGTACTGTCCAGCACAAGCCAGGAAAACACCAGCGTAAGTAACACCAGTCTTGTCTTGACCAAGAGCCATAGCAAATCCAACAATGCCACAAAACAGCATGGGGCCAACAATAAAATAGACTCTGTTCTTAAACTTGTCAGAATAGTACGAAACGACAATGGTACAAAGACAGGCCCAAATGTAGGGAGGTGCAGACATGAGCTGGGCAGTTGATGCGGTCCAGCCAAGTGTGTTGATAATGGTGGGCAAAAAGTAAGAGAATGAGTAAATAGGGACGGTGCAGCCAAGCGAAAGAATAACCATGTACCAAACTCTCCAGTGGAAAGCTCCCTGCTTGATATGCTTCCATTGCAAAGGCTCATTGTCCAGTTCTTCGTTAGATTTGCCAACATCCTGTTTCAAGTGCCACTCCCAGTAAGTGATCTCTTCATCAGTCAAAAAGCCGCATGTCTTAGGACTGTTGTAAATAAAAAAGTAGCATAAGCAGCCAACAACAATAGTGAGGATACCTTCGATAATGAAAATCCAGGACCAGCCGGCCATGCCGCCAATGCCATCCATCTTCATGATAGCCCAAGCAAGAATACCGGAAAACGCACCAGCAATAGTCGCAGCTGAGAAGTACAAAGCAATTCTGTACGAGACCTCAGTAGGACGATACCAGTTGGAAAGATAGTAGGCACAGCCGGGCATCAGACCGGCTTCAAACAGACCAAGAAGAATACGAAGAACAATGAGATGATGGTAACTTTTAGCAAAGCCCATGCCGAGCACACAAATACCCCAGAGGACAGCAATCATGGGCAGAAAGATTTTGGCAGAAAGAATCTTGAGAATAATGTTGCAGGGAGCTTCGACAGTACAGTAAGTAGCAAAAAACACAGTAAGAATGACTGAGTATTGGTGAGACGAAAGACCAAGATCGGCGTTCATACCGGCAATTTTGGCATTGCCAATGTTACCACGATCTAGGAAACAAAGTAGATAAAGGAAACCACATGCTGGAATGAGATGCCAGTCAATTTTCCAGCGCAGTTTAGCAACACGCTTGGCATCGTAAGATTCGACAATAGCCTTTTGCTCTGGACTGCTATAAACTTGTCCATCGCTGCCAGTAGTGTAGTCGAGATCTTCGACGTAAGTGGCCTCAGCAATCTTCTGATCAACTTCCACAGAGTTCATGTTTCTGAATATTGTAAGTTTGATCTGAAATGTTAGAGAAGGGTTAAGTAGAAATGTTTGTTGTTTGGTTTTTGAGTGTGAATTAGATATAGAGAATAAAATGAAATGAGAAATCGTGACGGAAATGGGTGTTTTTATAGGTAGAAATTCAGTCTCAGATCAAAGGATGGATGGAAATATCTTTAATCTGGGGTATTATCTTCAGGATACTTGAAAGTGGCAATATGAGAGGCTGTAAACTCATTGGCTTACAGAAATAATTGTTCCATAGTTTGCATATTTTAGGTTAAGTGAAAAAACGGAAATGACTTTTCTTTTTTTTTTTTTTTTTTTTTTTTTTTTTTTTTTTTCCCCTCATAAATCGGCACTCTTTCGACAAGCCAAAAATACACTTTGTTGGAAATGCTGCCCACTTGGTTTACTCTAAAGTAATGTGTGTGCATACTCATAAATTGAAAATATCGTATTTGTTTTTTTTTTTGTTTTTTTTTGTTGTTTTTTTTGTATTATCGTGGGTTGACAAGCTGGTTCCCCGCAAAAAGTGCCAAAAGAGCCAAGGTGGGATGAATCAGTAACCACGCCAAGTACACACCAAAAACTATAATAAGTCTAAATCTAAGCATATTTTGGCCATTCAGTGCGTTACTCAAACACCGCGTAAACACCTTAAAGTCTAGAGGAGGGCTTTTCCAAAAAGTTGAAAATACTACTACTCCTCATCTCCCTCGTTTCTCTTTCATTCATCGGTGTTGTTAGTGAAATAACTAGAAGAGATCATGGGCTCTGTGCTTCAATACACTGTAACTAGATGAGGGGACACTTTTTTTTTTCTTTTTTTTTTTTTTTTACTGATTCTTTTGCTTCTTGATACTGTACGTTCATCGGAGATATTCCTTCTTCAAACCCGAACCTAATTTATTTCAGTGTTATTGCTGATCTTTTCATCGTCCGGCCGATGAGATGAGACCAGGTATTTTCAAAACGGTTTGTTTGTAAAGGCTACATTTCCATGCAACCACCAATAGCAAGAGGGAAGCAAGGACGCTGTGGACTTTCTCCGTAGAAGGTGTAAGGAGTATAATTTTTTAGTGTGGTAAAGCATACAGCAACCTGGGACCAAGAAGTATGAAACTTATGGGTCCAGTAGCGTGTTTGTACTTGCAGCCGATAAGATTGTGCTACTTATCGCCGAATTAAGTTTGAAGCAATTTTCCCACCTGAAGGGAGATAAATAAAAAATAAAAAAGCTTTAATGGAGATGGACCTATTTTGTCACGTCCTTAGGCCTCTCCTTTCCCCCCTCTAAACCAGTGTCTAGTGTTTTGACGACGTACCGTCGGCTTAGAAGCCAAATTGGGTTAAGCGTCCCAATAGTATGTCATGTTCATATAGTTGATGATCGTCGCTGTTGTGAGCACTTTGGTTGGGTAAAATGATCTAAGAAAATGAACTTTTCTATTTTGTTTCTTTTGCCTTGTTTCTCATTCCACTGTCTCTTTTTCTTCCAAAGGGATCATCATGTTGATGATACTGTTCAACAGTTCAATGTCTACTAGTTACCCCGGATTTTTTAATGTATTTTTTTGCATTCTACTAAAATCACAAAATCTCTCAATTGGTTTCAGCAATGTCCTTTTTTTAACAACACGGCTTTTTTGGGGGAAAAAAAAAAGTAACCTTAGTGGGCTAAAGAGAAGGTCAGCGCCGGAACTGCAAATTGTCTAAATCTCTAGTAATAAGTCTAGACTCTACTCCACAAACTCTTGCAAAAAAAAAATTTTTTTTTTTAGCAGTACCAAGTACTCAGGTTTCTAGGTAATGGCCTTCATGTCATAGCAGGACAAAAAAAAACTCCCAATGATTGAGAATCCGGATTATGTTTTGCAGCTACGGTACTTCCGGCGGCAGAAAAAAAACTCCACCAGGTGATTTACAGATTTCCCGCGTTCATTTAAATTGTAATTTTTTGTTTCATTTGAAGGTGTACTGCGATTATACAATCTACATTTGCTTAGCTTTCTACCAAAGTTATTTAAATTTGCCCTCTAGTTTGCTTGCCCAGAAATAGTGGGCTATTTCTATCTTCTTTTTTGTTCCTTTTTTCCTTTTATTTTATTTTTCCATTTGCATTTTTTTTTTCCAAATGTCTCATTTGTACTGTCTACGTGATCAGATATTATTCCTTGTTATGGCTGTTCAAATGATGTCACGGGCTCACACCAACCCATGAAAAAAAGCATCAAAAAGGGAAAGGTTGGGGTCTAGACTTGTGGGTGGATACGGTACTTGCTAAGGCTGTTGTGTGTGTATGCAAGCCTAGCATCTAGAAATGGAAATGCTACTGAAGGACCAAAGGGTGTCAATGTGTGCAACCCTGAACCATTTTTCCGATATGTGAGTTAAGTAATTTTAGGTAATGTGAGCCAACAGCCAAAGCTACAGTTATTGTAAAAATTTCTCTGTCTTCTCTACATCAACCGCGGGAAAACATTATTAATAATTTATACTAAGCGGTTACATGCAACCTCCAAAATATCCCGTGTAATTTTTGGTTTTTTTTGTTATTTTTTGGGCTATTGTATTTTCCATGAATTAATCAAGCGGTTGCTTAACCCGGACTTCACGTTATTCAAATTAAGATTAAAGAAAAGTTCCTGCCGCAACTATATTGCATATTTATCGTCAGGGTCTTATAATAAGACTAGCATATACAACAATATGTAGGCACAATAGATTTATTACTATTTTTTTTTTCTCTTCCCTCGCCACAGCCTGCAGTTTTGGAATTTTTGAAAGTGTCTTCGGTTCATGTAATTGTCTGGTGGGAAGGGCTAAATTATCGATCGTTGCTAAATGTTGTGTAATTGTAATTATATGATGTAAGAACAATTGATTATCAATCTATCCAATTTGTGCCAACGTATCTTGACTTCGTTTCTTGGTTAACTGCAGCGATCGGAGTCTATGATGCCACCAATTTTTTGCTCGCAATAATATCCCTGTTTTACAAACTCGATTTGATGAAACTGAGAGGGGGAATGCATTTTCGCGCCAAACCCTGTCAGCGAGACGATAATCATAGCTTGGCTTTACACATCACCCGGTAAGTGGATAGTAGGAAAGGAAAAAAGAGCTTAAACCTGCTAACATAAAGTAATCTGTATTTGCACCCATCAGCAGTTGTAACTAGGAATCGTGCGGGTCTAAACTTGGTCCCAAACTTGGCTCCGCTTAATATACTGTGCGGGTCGCTAGCTTCTCTTCTGATAAAGGGGCTAAACGAGTTAGGGAGGGAGCTGGTCACGACTTTAGGTCTCTACGAATAGTACATGTAAAACCACGGATCATTGTAAAAAAAAATTTAAAAAGACTTTGCTTCATTACCGGACAGCAGCACTATACTGTGTAATTTTAATAGTCAAATAAAATAAAAGCTTTGGGTATTTTTGCTTTGTTTTTTCTTCCAGTTGGTTTCTATGATCGGAACCTTTATGAAAGTAGGTGAGTCAGTAGTTATAAAAAAATCCGCGCAAAACTTGTTTTCTTGAAAGGGTTGTGAGCAAAGAAAAAATTAAAAAAAAAATTAAATAAATAAATAAAAATAAAACACATGAAAAAAGGAAACAAGCCTTTTACACCCGGATCTTCTGCCCGAGATTTGTGAGAAATTTTGAGGTAGGAAACAGCCAAAAAGGCCTCTTCTGTCGTTTGTGTAAACATTTAACACATGGTGCAGCGGCGGGGAATTTGGTAGTTAGTTCTGTTAAACTGGTTGTACTTTTCATCAACCGCGAAGGTAAAAAAGATTGGTCGACTTAAATGGTAAGAGGCCATCAATGTCTTTCAGTTTTTTTTTTTTTGTTGTACAAGAAAGGGCGAATAAACTGAAATGAAAAAAAGGACACGTTCATTCCTTAGCCCAGGATTTTCGAGCAGATGGTTTTAGATCTTGTGTTGCTTTTAATTCACAGGTTAATGCATTTTGAAAAATTAAAAATTATGTTGCAGCGGCAGTGGTTTTTTTTTTTTCAAGTTTCTAGTAGTAGTGGAAATAAACCCAATGTTGAATCAATCTGCAAAAGATAAATGCAAGAGGCCTTTGACAGTCTTGGCTAAGTTGTGAAAATAGTTGTTCTAGTTGTTGCAAAAAAAAAAGCTTAAACAGAACTCTGCCGCACTAAAATTTTACATAGTGGGGTTTTCCAAAATATATTTTCGTCTTTAAAACCAAGTATCTTAAAAAAAAATTTCTCAGTCTATACCCCCCCCCTTACAGATTTCTTTTAAAAATAAAATTGTCGTTCTTCATTCACATTTTGGTCACTCCAGTACTGACCAACAAAGCGGTGATAGAGTAAATACTGTGTGAAAATGATATGTTTTTTTTTTCACAGTACAGTTAAAAAAAATCCTGGTGGAAGTGGCGAATAGGACACAGTTATTGTGCAGCAGATGGTTCTATTAGCAAACTTAAACAGCTGGAACCAACCCAATATTGCGTACCTTCTATACCGCATCTACTATCTTATAGTTTGGGTTTGTAATAATTATCGGATGAACAAGTGAATAGTGCATTAACAGTAGGATGGAGATTTTATAACAGTTCTGTCAACTTAAGTACTGTTAGATGGGTTTCTACAGTTCGGGCTGTCAGATATAAATTGACTGTAAGTCGCAGTCATATGCTATTTAGAAGCACTCCGTAGGCAGTTCCGACTTTACTTGGCTTTTTTGAATTATTGTTATTTTGGCCAAACCAGACCTTTACAAGCAAAAGTATCTATTAGAAACGCACAAAAAATTTGAAATTGAGGGAAGGAATGGTCACTCAGTTTTTTTGATTTAACTTTTAGTTTGTTTATTTTTTCCATTCCATTTATTTCTAGTGCGACCTGAATTAGATGTTTGCATACTGATCAATGATCACCCTCCTAAGAAACATGACTAAAATGCTAAAATATGACGTCTTTTGCCGTAAGACATTTTGATTAAAAAAAATATATCACTGCTGCTGTTTTTGCTTAACTTACTCCTAGTAAACCCTTCATGATGGTTTTGTGAAAGGTCTCTTTTCTCTCTTATAAATTCCAGTACACGAATTCCAACAAAAATATCAATCGACATATTTTTTTTCAAAGTCTATAAGAGGCCTTACCTATATATGCAGCAATTTGGTAAAACATAATTTTCCATATCTTTTGTTGACATTTGGTGCATCTATTTCAATAATATAATGTGACAGCTCAGTGGAAGAACTTTGAAAATTATACTTGTCGCTATAATGTTCTGGGGTAGACAAAGTCATGGAAAAGGGGTTGATACGATATTTGTTTCATGTTAAAATGTTATAGAATATGCACAAGGCAGAAATAATTTAAACTATTTGGTGAATTTTCTAATGTTTTGTTGCTTTGCTCAAATATCGCGGATCTCCTCTTTTTCATTGGCAATGGCATTGGAATTATTAAAATGGTCTGAGTATGTTTAACTTTGAATTCTAGCTAATAAAGCAATGTTTTGGAGATGGACTGTCGGAAACGGTAGTAGCTAAGTGTCTAAGTCTTAGTATACTAACGTGGCAATGTTTTTTTTCTGGGGTCGCCACTTTAGACTTGTGAGGTGGCCGGTATGATTACAGTTATCGTGGATAGACTTTTCCTGATAGCGGGGGTTCAGCTTTTTTTGTTTTGGGTTTGAACAAGCTTAGAAGCCCCACGCAAAAAAATAAAAATGAAGACAGCAATGACTACAACAACAACTCCCAGTAATACATCTCATAAATAACTCGTTATGAGATAGTCGCGTGAATATCATTTATAGTGCGCTCTCTAGTTGTAATATCCAATCACTCTCAGGGCTTTATACGGGCAGTTCCCCTCACATGCAAAAAGCTGAGAGGTTTGACAAAATCCCTATTATAACCATGTTCTGACACCAGCAAGCTACACTAGTTGATCAATATTTTGTAGCTTTTTTCAAGTCATACTTTTTTGGGTGATAATGCATTGCGATAAAATCTTATCGCATATTGGTGCGTCTGAAACCATAAAACCTCCGCATGTTTAATATTAAATCAACACTTAACGACTCATTCTATACTTAAATGGGTGGAAACTGATGAAGGTGTGGATTATTATTCATTGACATGAGTGGATGCTAGTGTGATTTCTAGACTTTGAAGGGTCTTAATTAACAGTTTGCAATATCAAGATACCTCGGTATCTAGAACAATCATCTTAAGGTCTCCTTAAAATTGAAGGTGTTTAATAGTTATGGACGTTTCTGTGTAATATATTTTCCGTTTAATATTTCAAGATAGAAAAATGTTGTTACAAAGATTTATTGAAATTATTTCTGCTTTGAGTCAAATTTTGCACTTAGTTTAATAATAGCAATTTGAAAACCCTGTATTACTCAACAACAATAAACCTCTCTGTTTTCTCCATGTCTTAAAGCTAGAAAAGTAAACTTTTTTGATAAAATAATAATAAGTCAATTGTTTGCTGAATTAGAACTGATGTATTGCTATTTGACAATCTTTAGTACTGAGCTACGAGATGTCAGGTATCTCAGATTTCCCTCAACACATGGGTCTTTTCATCGAGAACTCAGTGCCATCGGATCTCAAAACCCCTCACATGCGCTGAGAGCATTAGCTTGTCAGTCTCAATAAAATAAGCGTTAGTACTCTATACCTGCTTTTTATTTATTATTTTCTTTTTGTTATTTCTGTTTTTGTTGTATAATTTGTAGATATTAGGACAAAAAGCACATTCTTTTTATATCTAATACGGATATAAAAGAGGATATTTAATTCTGGAATAATAGCATGGGTCAGAATTACCCAGGGACTATCTCAATTGGTATTTGGGGGTTTAAAATTTGATGGTACTGAATTGTTCAGTGATTAAGACCGTGAGCCTAGGGAAATCCTTCGAGATCACCATTGTAGTCTGTATATTTGAGTGGAATGTATATTCATAGATTAAAAGCAAAAACCCCACTTACTAAGCTATAATTATAAAAAAAAATGTTATATATTTTGGATTGTAATATCTTTTGATAGTTTTGATGGTATTTTGTTAGAGATATGGTGGGTTGTTGGTTGATCAATGATTCTGATATTAATGTTATTATAGCACCATCGTGAATAGTTGCTAACATATTTAACCCATTGCTCAATTTAATTGTGAAAAGTTTAGCTAATCATAGATTTCAAACAATTATTATTTATATTTAATTCGTCAGTACCATGTGTTTTCTTGTACTCTATAGTCTTTAAACGAGGGGTTTATGTTGTTCATGTTTTTATTATCGTTAATATTGAGGTCTAAATAATAACACATAAGTCTTTTGACTTAATATTGTACTATCTTTTAAAGCATAAAATTGCCCAAAATAAAACATAATAACAGTAGTAGCAAATTAAAACAAATGAAAGCTCTAAATGATAAATAATAGGGGGCCAAGATTCCAGGGCCATTTACCCTTACCCATATGATTGTACCTGTGTCACATATATCTGGATAATACACCTTTCTATGCATACAAAGATAATGATCTTGACCAGCTACCAATGAGTAGATTGAATAAAAAAATTTATCTCAGGTTCTTATATGATGTTAGATTCCAATGTTACTTCTCCTTCTTTTAAAGTCATTGTTACTGTGACTCAGGAATGGACCAGGGTAGACACCAGGAGACGAGGAGTCAGTAACAGCAAGAGCTTTTAGGAAGCCTGAATATAAGATTTAAGGAGATCAAAACTTGAAAATAGGTTTAAATCAGGTCGCGTCAGATTTTGTAGGTTCTATTATATTTAGAGTCTTTGTTAGATCATGTGTATTGGACTCAGTTAAGACCTAAGAAAAAAAAAATGTACAGATCTTTGTCTAATAGTTAGGCCTAGACCTGACCCTCGAGGACAGGTGTAGTTTTACTTTCGAAACGCCATTACGTTTCCGAACGTGATTGATAAACCTGCCAGACAAGCAAAAACAAAAAAAGAGACCATAATACACGTGATATATATTACTAATTATGTTAGACATATTACCTAACATAACACGTAGTGAAAATCTACGTTGTTTTTTTCAGTGCCCATATCTACAATAGATTTCAATAGTTAAAACCAGAATCAAAACAAACCATAGTTTAATCAAGTACTGAAATTTGCTAGATAAATATATCATTCATTGATTATAAGTACCTCGTAGTATCCTGGTTTTGTGCATTGGTCTATTTGTTTGCACTGTTTTTTCTTATTATTATTTTTTTAGCAGACTTTGGGAGCCGAAATCTAAAATCTGAGAAAATTTAAAAATTTCAACTTTTCTGTTGTCCAAATCTATTTCCTTTTCCTTCTCTTCCTTTCATTTTTGATTCATAGATTCTTTATCGGCAATTCAAATACAAATAATCTACAGTAAGCATTCAGCCATGACAATAGATCCCGTTTGAATTCATTTCTAACTTGCATTCTTTTTTTTTTTTTTTTGTTCTTGAAGATGGGTCTTTCTATTTCTAAGCTCTTATCCAGTCTCTTTGGCCCCAAAGAGATGCGCATTCTCATGGTTGGTCTCGATGCCGCTGGTAAGACCACCATCCTCTATAAGCTGAAGCTTGGTGAGATCGTCACTACCATCCCCACCATTGGTTTCAATGTTGAGACTGTCGAATACAAGAACATTTCCTTCACCGTCTGGGATGTTGGTGGGCAGGACAAGATTAGACCCCTTTGGAGACACTACTTCCAAAACACTCAAGGTGTTATCTTTGTTGTCGACAGTAACGATCATGACCGTATCGGCGAGGCCGCTGAGGAGTTGCAGCGCATCACCAACGAGGATGAGCTTCACGACGCTCTTATCTTGGTCTTTGCCAACAAGCAGGATCTGCCAGGTGCCATGAGCGCCGCTGAGATCACCGATAAGCTTGGCTTGCACAACCTCAGACAGAGATCTTGGTACATTCAGTCCACCTGTGCCACCACCGGTGAGGGTCTCTACGAGGGTCTTGAGTGGTTGAGTACTAGCTTGAAGAAGCAGGGCAACTAAGAAGTATTGCCAGCTCTAATCAACTTTTTTTAATATTATTATTATTCATTTTTTTGTTCTTTTATAAAAAACAGTATACACGGATAAACAAAATCGAGAACAATAATACATGGCCAGAAATGGGAAAGAACATAGTAGACCGTTAATAAAGAAGAAAACATAAACAAGAAATGGTTAATTTACTTGTTTAGTTACTGGTTATCCTGTAATTCGACAAGAGGGCAATGCCATGATTGTATTGATTATTGTAATAATGGGTGTGGCAAGTATGACATATGTTTTTTTTTTTTTTTTGGCTGCCAAGGCATGCATTGGCATGTAGGTGTGATGGCGTAAACGTAGTTACTTGGTATGTGTTGTGTTATTTTATTAAAAGTTAGCACAATTTAGTATAAATTACTGCTAATTGGCACAATTTACATTACTTAGTCATCGTTTTGTCATGCTTAATTAATCTTATATACTCAGTTCTACTGTAGTGCTGAAATATACCTGCAGCCAAAATGTCAGAATATCTGAATTTTGGCTGCTTACCAGCTTCTTTTCACGGCCTTTTGCCATTTTGTTGCAGCCCAAATTTATAAACCTCCCTTTTCCTTTTTCTTTCCTTTTCCTCTTCCTCCATCCCATCCTACCCTTCTTTCCTCTTTCATTTTTCATCTCAATCTCTACTCAATTCCTCCTTACAATCTGCGAGGTTCCCATTTTTTCAATTGCTAATTTTGTGTAGTTTGCGATAATCAGCTTTGCAGCAAACTTCTGTAAATTTCAAGCAACATCAACAAGCTCAACAGCAACAAACAGTTGTCATTGAAATACCCCCCAGTACAATAGATATCTTTAGTTATTTATAGTTGCCTGGTTTCATTTATTATTACTTCATCCATTTGCCCTTAAGTAATTTCAATTTTTTCTCAAAATGGTACGCAATTCCCGGTTATCTCGAAACCACGTTTTCTTCTTTTTTTGTCAGATTCTAACACAATTTTTTTTTTTTTTTTTTTTCACAAAGGCTGGTGCTCTTGAAAACGCTAGAAAGGAATTGAAGCGCATTTCTTTAGATGATGCTTCTGAAAGTCAATATGGTATGATCATCTTTGTCTTTTCCTCAGTTGGCTTCTTCTAATATCTTTTTCTATAGGTTACATCTACTCTGTTTCCGGTCCCGTCGTTATCGCAGAAAACATGATTGGTTGTGCCATGTACGAACTTGTTAAGGTCGGTCACGATAACTTGGTCGGTGAGGTCATTCGTATTGATGGTGATAAGGCCACCATTCAGGTTTATGAGGAGACTGCCGGTGTTACAGTTGGTGACCCCGTCCTGCGAACCGGCAAGCCTCTTTCGGTCGAATTGGGTCCTGGTTTGATGGAGACCATTTACGATGGTATCCAACGTCCCCTTAAAGATATTCAGACTAAGTCCCAAAGCATTTACATTCCCCGTGGTATCGATGCCCCCGCTTTAAATAGAGATGTCAAGTACGACTTCACTCCTGGCAGTCTCAAGGTCGGCGATCACATCACTGGTGGCGACATTTTCGGTTCCGTTTTTGAAAACTCTCTCATGTCCACTCACAGCATTCTTCTGCCCCCTAAGGCCCGCGGTACTATTACCTTCATTGCAGAGGCTGGCTCTTACACTGTTGCTGAAAAGATTTTAGAAATCGAGTTTGATGGTAAGAAGAGCGAATACTCCATGTTTCACACTTGGCCTGTCCGTGTTCCCCGTCCTGTGACTGAAAAGCTGAGTGCTGATTACCCTCTTCTCACTGGTCAGCGTGTGTTGGATGCTCTCTTTCCTTGTGTTCAGGGTGGTACTACCTGTATTCCTGGTGCTTTCGGTTGTGGTAAGACCGTTATTTCCCAATCTCTTTCCAAGTACTCCAACTCCGATGTCATTATCTATGTTGGATGCTTCTCTAAGGGCACCAAGGTCTTCATGGCCGACGGTACGCAGAATTCCATCGAGGATATTGAAGTTGGTGACGAGGTGCTTGGCCCTGATAGCAAGCCTCGTTCTGTTGTCGATCTCCCTCGCGGCACCGACGACATGTTTGTTGTTTCTGAAGAGACTCAGCACGAAGTGCATGACTCCCGCTCTTTCACTTGCAATGCTTCTCACCAGATTGTCGTCCAAACCCCCCGCAATATTCGGGTGACTGAGCATGAACTTTGTGGTAAAAAGCAGTCCTCTGTTGTTACATTTGTCAAAAAGGATCTGCAGGTTAACGGTCGCGTCATTGACATGGTTTCAGCCGAAGTTAAGAATTTCCAACACTCCGCTCTTCCTAACGCTGCTGAGCTTGCTCGTGAATACGCCGATAGTCTTCCTCGTGACCCCATTGATTGGGTAATTGAGGCGCGTGATTATGAACTCATGGAGCAGGATGTTCGTAACGCTACTGTTCAGCGCTCTAGCCCTATCCTTATTGAGAACAATGCAATTGATGCTTTCCTCACTACCCAGGGATATGAAGGTCATGGTGCTGAGCTTTCTTACTTGATGGGTCTTTCCGCTGGAGATGCCTACTCTAAATCTGCTGTTTTCTCCATTCACGAAGAGGATGTTCAGCTTCACAAACGTATTGCCGATTATGGTAACGCGCTTGATCTCGACTGCACCATTGTTAAGCACCAAGATGAACTTGAGAACTCCATCAGCCTCCGCTCTCGCGAAGTTTGTGGCAACGGTCTTGGTCGTCATTTGAACACTAACAACCCCTTCTTTGCCGCCCTTAAGCACTTTGGTTTGTCTGATAGTAAGAATGTTCCTGAGTTCCTTGTGACTGAGAAGATTGCTTACCGTGAGCACTTCCTTGCTGGTCTCGTTGACTCTGATGGTTACGTCAAGAAGGAGCCTATGCCTTGTGCCACCATCAAGACCATTCACGAATCTGTCCGTGATGGTGTGATTGCTGTTGCTCGCTCTCTTGGTATTCGTGCTTCGGTTGATACCACTAAGTCCACTGCGATCCAGAATGGCCCCGCCAAGGAGTACTCCCTTAATCTTTCCGGTGATTGCCTTGCTTCTGTCCTTTCCAAGTGCACTCTTGATAGCAAGCAAGTGCCTGCTCCCTCTACTGTTACTCGTGAGGGCGAATCTTTCTCATTTAACGTTGCCAAGACAGAGCCTGCTGAATACTTTGGTCTCACTCTTTCCGGAGATTCTGATCACCTTTTCCTTCTCGCCAATGGTGTTGTTGTTCATAACTGTGGTGAGCGTGGTAACGAGATGGCCGAAGTTCTTATGGAGTTCCCCGAGCTTTACACTGAAGTCAATGGTCGCAAGGAGCCTATTATGAAGCGTACTACTTTGGTCGCCAACACTTCCAACATGCCTGTCGCTGCTCGTGAGGCTTCTATTTACACCGGTATTACCCTTGCTGAGTACTTCCGTGATCAGGGTAAGCACGTTGCTATGATTGCCGATTCTTCTTCTCGTTGGGCCGAAGCTCTTCGTGAGATTTCCGGTCGTCTTGGTGAGATGCCTGCCGATCAGGGTTTCCCTGCTTACCTTGGTGCCAAGCTGGCTTCTTTCTACGAGCGTGCTGGTAAGGCTGTTGCGTTAGGTAACCCTGGTAGAGAGGGTTCGGTTTCCATTGTCGCTGCCGTCTCTCCCCCCGGTGGTGATTTCTCTGATCCCGTTACCATGTCTACTCTCAGTATCACTCAGGTCTTTTGGGGTTTGGATAAGAAGCTTGCCCAGCGTAAGCATTTCCCCTCCATCAACACCTCCGTTTCATACTCCAAGTACACCAACGTTCTTGACAAGTACTACGAGAAGAACTACCCCGAGTTCCCTGCTCTGCGTAACAAATTGAAGGAGATTATTTCTAACGCTGAGGAGCTTGAGCAGGTCGTCCAGCTTGTCGGTAAGTCTGCTCTTTCCGACTCGGATAAGATTACCCTGGATGTTGCCAACCTTGTCAAGGATGATTTCTTACAGCAGAACGGTTACTCTAGTTACGATGCTTTCTGCCCTATCTGGAAGACCTCTGCTATGCTTAAGAGTTTTGTTACTTACTACGAAGAAGCTCAAAAGGCTGTGGCCAGCGGTGCCAGTTGGTCTAAGCTCTCTGAGAGCACTTCTGACATCAAGCATTCCGTTTCTTCTGCCAAGTTCTTTGAGCCTAGCAGAGGTGAGGCTGAACTGAACAAGGAGTTTGACAAGCTTATCTCCAACATTACCGAGCGTTTTGCCGACGCGGCTGAGTAAATTGTTGGAAACATTTGATGAACCCTCCTATTTTATGTCCCAACCCAGCACCAAATAATCCTTTTTTCTTGCCATGCACGATTTAATCAGAAGGTCATTTTGTATTATTTTAAATAGAATGATCAAGTAATTGTAGTTTTAATATAATCATAGTTCAATTCAAATGCCTTGAAGGAAGTAGACAAGGGTGGTAACTTCAATAATCGATAATTGCTACTGGCAGAG
Source organism: Geotrichum candidum (assembly GCA_013365045.1). Classification (NCBI taxonomy): domain Eukaryota; kingdom Fungi; phylum Ascomycota; class Dipodascomycetes; order Dipodascales; family Dipodascaceae; genus Geotrichum; species Geotrichum candidum. Next base: position 1,215 of record QQZM01000029.1, on the reverse strand, counting down.
AGTAGCGGGCTAGTAGTCAGGTGGACTAGATTGCGTGCATGGACAGAGAGTTTGAACTAGTCTTGCCCACTGTTCTTTTGTAGTTGTCCTAGGCAAAACCCACAACTCCAGTTAGCAATGACAATAAGTTAGAGAAGTAAAAATTTGTGAATCCCATGGGGCCTCAGCGAGGTCTAAGTACTATAGATATTATTGTTCACTACATACCATGTCTGGGCCCAGCCGAGCTTGGTCCTGTCCCATAGCCGCGTGTCGGTACTTGGGGTGCGTGCACCATTACACAGATGTTGTTGCTCCTGTTCATGTCGACGCTGAGAAAATACGGCTGATCCGTGCCCCCTGACTACGGGATTACTACTGTTATTGCTAGTGCTGCTGTTACCCTCGACCAGCGTTGCCGCCGCCGCAGCAGCAGCAGCAGCACCATTTCCCACGCCGGTGGCGGCCGACAGCGCAGTCGACATGGCCCGCCGGCCAGTACCGCCGTTGCTGCTGCTGTTTGTCACGGGGTGCTGGGCCTCGAATGAAAAAAAACGGTGGTAGGTAGTCCCCCCTTGGCTCGTGGGCGGGTGCCCGCGTGGTTGCTCCTCTGGCGGGAGCTGCTGGCGCTGCGTGTACTGCGAGCGCGGAGGGTGGAATGTAAATGTGACGGCACTGTCAAGGGCCCCGGCTCTACCTTCATTGTTAATGTTCAATGTTCCTGGGGCTAGTAGAGCTGTTGCTAGAAAAAAAATTTGTCGTTAGCTGCCGCTATTTCAAACCAGGAGCCCACGGTGCCTCGCGTCCACATCAATAAAAGAGAGATGACCTACGGGTGGGACGGGGCTGGTACCGCGCATAGTGTGGTGCACTGTAATCAATGTCGGTCACGCCATATTCCAAAGCATCTGAGGATGTCCCCGTTGGGTGCTTGTCCTCCTCAATCATTGCGTTATACAGCTACTAATACGGGGCCTATCTGTGAATATTTGTTGTGCAGAACTTGAAATGAAAAGAAGAAAAGAGATATGTTAATGTAGATTTATACTTTTGTCTAATTATTGTTTCTTATTTAGAAAGAAAAAAAAAACCGTCACGGCTTTGTGTTGTAGTTGATCTTGATTCATGTTGTGAAGCAACGGGAACGTTGCATTTGTGAAAAGAGAAAAGGGAATCTAACCTAATGGTTCGGGCTCGGGAACTGATTTTGGTTTTTTAACAGCTTTTCCAAAGATT
>QQZM01000028.1:176240-273559 GCA_013365045.1 Geotrichum candidum | reverse complement strand
TCTTTGTATATCGTTTTGTTTTGTAAATTTTATGTAACTATTTGATGTAAGGACAATAAACTGATTATCTATCTATCGATTAAGCAGCTTGTTAAGGTTTTACCGAGTATAAGTCTCTGGTACCGATATACTGGGTGCTATGTATCATATGTTTCCCTTAACACATGGAATTATGCATAGAGAATTTGGTACCATAAAACATCTGAACTTGTAATACGCTCTGACACTGCTACCTTTCAAGTACCATAGAGACAAATGTTTTTGAAGTCCATGTCTTCTTTTTATGGCATTTTGTTTTATAATCTGTTTGTAACAATTTGATGTAAAGAGAGTAAGCTGGTTATCTATCCATGCACCCTGCAAGGTAGATGAACCTTACCCTGGGAGAAGGGTTCTCAACCGTGACACTATTGGTTTTTACTTATTTCAAAAAGTTTTCCAATGCTAGAGCTTGAATATGCGCTGTTTCTAATCCTCACAACCAATTGTAAAAGATCGGCGAGACAGAACATTTTAGGCCGGATGGGATTCGGAAATTATATAAACTGCTTTAAAAGTTTTTTCTCTTTTATTCTTTAATAATAAAAAAAAAAAAAAAACAAAAAAAACAAAACAACAACAATAACAACGCTTTTATCAATATGATCCCCAAAACTGTTATTTCCCTACTGGCACTTACTTCTGCAGTTTATGCGCTCGACTCGAAGGAGATTGAGGTGTTCCGTAAATACGATTTAAGCAATGCCAAACCCTGTGCCGTGACACCTGACAACACATTCATCTGTTATAACCACATTGGAGATAACCTCTTCGAATTAGAACTCCTGGGTGACCTTACGGGTTCTACTGAGAAGGACGGGAGTGGTCTACAAAAAAAGCCGCTCATTGCTTCCTCAATGAACACCACTGAAGTATTTATCGACTTTATTAAGGACACATATGGTGCAAATGCTGCTGCCGAGACCGATAAACGTATTCGCGTTGGTGGGACAATCAGCGGTTTATTGAACCATGGCTCTACAGATTGCCAATACAACAGCACAAACGGCGCAATCCAGCGGACTATGCGTCATACTATTCATTCAATATATAAGTTTGTTCATGCTGCGGGCGTCGACACAGCCGTCAATGGTTTAGGACAACTGGTGAACAAGGGTATTAGCTACCTCAAAGTAAATCAAGCGCCTACATCGAAGTGTATGAAGTTGGACGATAACAACAACTGTGTATCATGGGCACAGTATGGTGACATTGGAATAGTTGGCAATGAGAGTCCATATATTTCACAGTTTACTGTGGCTTGCGGACAGCGGGGTAGATGTTCCATACTTAAGAAAAGAATGTCCGATGGCGGAGATCTCTGGGTCTGTGTGGATAACTGCGATGAAGAGGTGCCGCAACCACAGCCCAAACAGCTATTCATTAAAATTCAAAAAAACTGGCGTCACTAGTGGCCGATGGTTTCTAAAACGCCGTACACTATATTAGTCGGGTAAATAAAATATATCCCTTAAAGCAAGCTACTAAATCAATTAAAAGAAATTCTTTGCGTCATAGATTATTCCCGGAAGGGCCACGCCTTCTTTGAATCTGAGCATAAGTACCTGAGAAAAGCCTCCCCAGAACTTGATCTCAGTATTCTCCTTGATATCAAGAGGGGCACTGAGGCGGTGGTCAAGTTCTTATACTCATTACCACAACTTCTTTTTTGATGGTTCGTTTGATTAAGCAGCTTGTTAAGGTTTTACTAAATGTTAATCTCTGGTATTGATCTACTGGGTGATTTATCTCAGGTTTCCCTTAACACATGTAAACCACATAGAGAATTCGGCGCCATCGAACGTCTAAACTCATAACGCGCGCTGACACTGCTACCTTGACAGTCTCATAGAGAAAAACGCCTTTGGAATATCATGTTTTCTTTGTATGTCATTTCGTTATATAATTTTATTTGTAACTACAGTATTTTACTGGATACCTTCCAACACTCCGGCTCAAAATTCATGTCATCAACATCCATATGATTTACACCAATCTTCAATTCTTCACCAAATCTCTTCAAAATGTCAAATTCATATCACTTTGGTACCGAAACAAGCAGAAACCAGCAGAGAAACAAATCCCGCTATCCGGATATACAAGGAGCTACTTGTGGAAGCGTAGCAGCTAGCGAAAAACAAAAGAAATTTGATTTAGGATATCATGTTGTTGGGAAAATTAGTGTGATCCGGATTTGAGTAACATACTGTATTTAATGTAAAGACAATAAACTGATTGTCTATCTCTCTGGCTCAGAAATTTTAATAAAATCTGACCTGTCGCCCGGTATGGCTGAATGGCCGTGATAAAAAATGGCAAAATTTCTGGTTGGAAACTAGGAAAAAGAATTATACAATAGTTGAAACACCAATACAACACAGGCGAGAGAGGCAATCATAAATGGTATTGCAGTATAATAACTGATGTCCAATTAAGCTTGAGTGTTCCCAAGTTAATCATCAAACAAATATTTTTGAACGAGTTGCGTCACATCTTGAGCATCATCACTTGGCTTTTTACGGGTCCATGGCTAAAGTTAAGAGTGGTCTGAGGGATTTCTGAGTCCCAGATGCATGATGGCATCACTAGTATCAACCCTTTCTCTACCCATGCAACGGACGGTTATGGCACATGCTGCTCATTTATTTTTTGCTAAAGACCTGTGTCCGCATTTTCTATCGTCATGTTCCTTTATTCTTTTCTTTTTTTGTTATTTTCTTAATTTTTCAACTTCCATTTGGGAAAGTCCTATTTTATTTTCAGTTTAGTTTTCTTCTATAAATGCTACATAATTTCTATCATTAAAAAAATATACCTTTTATACTTAATACCCTTAGTACCTTTGATATCATATTTTTGAATACTCCGACCTTTGTAAGCTTTTTCTTCCAGTCGTCACTTAGTGTTATAGTCCGCTAACCCCAGTCCATTGCCTCACAAAAGAAGTTTCTGTACATTATGTTTTTCATACAACTGATAGCATCGATACCGTTTATAGTATCCATTCCTATGTCAATGACTGCAATAGGCATTAAGTTCTATGCTGTTTGATTGGCTTTTGGAGATGAAATTGCTACCAAAAATTATGATCGCAGTTATGCTAATATGAGTCAACTCTTAGATGATATTGAGAACGAAATACAAAAAAACATGTGACTGTCAAAAGGTGCAACTCTTCTTAGAATATGGAATTAACCATTACTATAAACACTTTTTTGCTTATATAAAGTGGGTAGGTGAGATAAAGAATAGAAAATTGGTTAATTAGTATTAGAAAATAAATACAGATTGAAAAGGATATAGAGTGGTTTATATAGCCATTAGGAGGTTGCATATTGTTATATAAGTGTAACTTCATGGGATCACTAACCTTAAGCGATGAGAGACAAGTCCGATATATTTTAGAACAAGTCTATTTCACGAAGGATTAAGTGTTAGCGGAGCTTTGGTTCATAGTTCTGAATGGGATGCTAGACTTACAGAAATAAAAATATAAGAATCCTGTATTTGGTTGGAGTACGTCCGCCTATTCATAACGGAACTTTCACGTTCTCGGTTGCTTGTTGGTATTTTGTAGCTATGTGTCATAAAGAAGCTTGTCATAACTGTGAAGATGGTGGATATCAAGGGCACATTTGATAACGTGAACATGAAAAAGCTGATAGGTCTGACGAGAAAGATGGAACTTCAGGAGGTTGCAGTTAGATGAACCTTCGAATTCACAAAGAACAGGTTGGAAAGCTTGGTATGAGACAAAGGCAGGCAATATATTCACTAGAATACCTTAGGGCTCCCCAGTGTCCTGTTGATATTTTTCATCTATACAGCGCCAAGCTATGGTGTGGTGTTAGCTGAGGGTTTTCAGGCCACTGACTTTATCAATGACATCACGGTTTACACGAGGGGATATATGATGGAGAATGCTAACCGACTCTCTAAAGCATTGAAGAAGGTATGTGTGTGGACAGAATCAATGCACAGAAAAAAAGATCTTGGTGAAAAGCTGGGGTTTATCTACTTTAACATAAAAAGACTTTTTACAGATACTGAAGACATCTCTCTGGCGCTGCCCGGCGAGGAGAAGAAAAAGTACCCAACAAAAAAGTAAAGCTCCTAAGATTTAGTCTGGAAAGAGGTCGGAGTTCAAACTCCATATCAGTAATGTGGCGAACAAAGCTGAATGGGTACGTAGAGTGGTAAAAGTTTTGGGCGGTATATTCCGTGTTGTTCGGGGTTCGACTCTGAGGTCGATGTACTTGGCGACGGTCATGGGGTGCGACTCTGAAGTTTTGCTCAATGGTGTATGTGAGTTAGATTAGGAAACTAGAGTCCATTAAGTATGAGACTCTCAATTGAAGAGAAAGAGGCACTCTTAGGAGTATTCCCAGACCTGGTCTTAGCCCAGTTGTTAAACACACCCAAAGGGCTCCAGGTAATGAAAGAGCATTTGTCATGAGGATAGACACAGCCAAGAAGGGCAATGAAAACCCTGCATAACATAATGACCCTGTACTTGTCATTAAGAAAGTCTATTTCAAAGGATATTTAATATTAATGTAAAACATTTCCCAAATTAGATTTCCATACGAAATTCCTTATAACAAGTGCCAAAAAATCAAACATTTGGTTGACGCTGATTCATCCCTTCGGCAACAAAAGCAACCGATCACAAGTTATAAGTTTTTATTGATCATATTATTACCTTCTTTAATGTCTAATATAATAGGACGGAATTCTTTCACAAAGAACAGCATCCTGAAGAGTATCAACCCACTTTAGAGGATTTCATGCACTACAAGCACTTATTGATCAAGAGAAGGAAACAGAATGAGAACCAAACTGATATTCGGAACTTCATTGAATGATTAGAGAGTATAGCCATGTATTGTTTTAATATATTTATAATTTGACTTGTCATTTCCATTAATAAAACTTTACATTAAGAGAGTTAAAGCGCTCCCCAGAATCGATTCCTTAATGCGGAGTATGGCTGTATATATTATCGTTAATATTTGACGAGTGATTTTGACATCGTAGATAAGACGGACAAAAAAATTAAAACAGAAATATAGGAAGCTTGTAATTGATCGAACATGCGTTATAGAAAGAAAGAAGAAAATTTATACAGACAGAAAAATATTGGTGATTATTATATACTTGAAACTTTGAAGTTTATGTCTTCTTTGTACGTCATTTTGTTTTATAATCTGTTTGTAGCGATATGACGTAAATAAAATAAGCTGGTTATCTATGCATCCTGCAGGGAAGGCAGAGGGAACTTACCCTGAGAGAAGGGTTCTCAATCGTGACACTATTGATTTTTACTTATTTTAACAAAGCTTTGCAATGGTTGAGCTTGAATATGCGTTGCCCCTAATCCTTACCTTTGGTTATAAAAAATCGGCGATACAGTACATTTTAGACTACACAGGTTTCGCAAACTATATAAACTGCTTTAAAAGTTTCTTTTCTCTTTTATTTTCCATCCTTTTTTTCTTTATAATTTTTTTTTACTTTTACCAATATGATCCCTAAAATTCTTATTTCATTACTGGCACTTACTTCTGCAGCTTATGCGCTCGACTCGAAGGAGGCTGAGGTGTTCCGTAAATACGATTTAAGCAATGCCAAACCCTGTGCCGTGACACCCGACAACACATTCATCTGTTATAACCACATTGAAGATAACCTCTTCGAATTACAGCTGCTGGACGATCTTTCGGGTTTCACTGAGGACGGGAGTGCTCAACAGAAAAAACTGCCCGTTGCTTCCTCAGTGAGCACCAATGAAGTATTTATCAACTTTATTAAGGACACATATGGTGCAGATGCTGCTGCCGAGGCTGGTAAACGTATCCTTGTTGGCGGGCTAATTGGTGGTTTGTAGAAACGTGGTTCTACAGATTGCCAACACAATGACACGAACGGCGCAATCCAGCGGGCTATGTGCCATACTAGATATATAGATGATCAATTTATTGTCCATACATCAAATAGTTATAAACATAATTATAAAATAAAACGTCATACAAAGAAGACATGAATTTCAAAGCATTTGTCTCTGTTAGACTGGCAAGGTAGCATTGTTAGCGCATGTCATGAGTTCAAGTGCTCGATGGAGCCGAATATGTCATACTATTCATTCGGTATATAATTTTGTCCGCGCTGTAGGCGCTGCCACTGCCTCCAATGTTATAGGACAATTGGCGAACCAGGTCATTAGCTAGCCCAAAGCAAAACAGGTGCCTAGTTCGAAGTGCGCAAAATGGGAAAATAGCACAGTCTGCATGTTGTGGGCACAGTATACTGGTATCTGTGCCTTTCTCCCCACCCATACCACAGGGTATGAGTGCACCACACTAAAAGTCCAACAACAAACTATTGTGCCAATTTAAGCAAATTCTTGTTACATACACGTTTATCAACACATTGGCGCAGAATCGAAGAAAAATAACTAGTCATTCTTTTGCAGTCTCAATTTCCTACAAAGCTTGTTGTGGTGGCTCATAACCGTAGTTATTCTTAAATTCCTTTTTAAATCGCTTTTTTTTTTTTGCCGCATCTTCTTTGGCCTTCCTGGCGACAATTGAGCGATTCACATCATGTATGGTTAATATACCAGTATGTCATATCTCCTTGTTATGTCGCTTAGTATTATGACGACTAATATGTTGTTGTATAGCCGTCATTTGCGTGATCGTTCTGTTGAGATTATTGAGTTGATTAATAAGAACCTCACCATGATGGGCGATACGATCTATATTTCGTTGAGTCTTCGGTGAAAATTTACTTGCCCGTTTCGATAGCTTCGCAAGGTTCTTCTGGAGTTCGTTGACCAAGTTCGAAGGCGAATTATCGATGCTAGACGATGAGAAATCGGTTTCTGGTGATGGTGATGGTGTGCTGTAGTCGTAGGAACGAAGATCAGGCGCAGTGAGATCGGGCATATCGCCCCGTTCCCCATTAGGTAACTTACTTAGGACCTTGCTATCATCAACTGGGTAGATCCCGCATTCTTTGAAAGATTCACGAATAATTCGCTGTTTAAAGATCTTCAATCGTATGGGTTCAATCATCTGTAGAAATTCGCCCTTCACCACCGGTTTGCCCGTCCAGTGAGATATCTCATTATTTGGGCTTTGGAAGCGCTGTTTATATCTCAGAAATGGCGTGTCATTAAGTGGCTGGCAAATATGGATCGAATGAGGTAAAAATCCGAAGGGTATAATATCGTAGTCTTCGCATTTTTGTAAGAATTCGAGGGTAAGGTGCGCGCCGTGACCATCGAAGATTAAGATGCGCTTCTCGCCCCTCTTGGTACGATCGGGGGTAGCAGTAGCTTTGATAAACCAATCAAGCCATTCACTGGCTAATATATCAGATATCCAGCCATTTTTTGAGGTTGCATCCATTGTATTTGGTGCTAGATATTCGCTACCATCGAATCAACACTCCATAGTCAACCCGCTGCTTTTGAATATAAATAGAGGGTCCATCTGCCATCCATCGGCAGCTATACACTCAATCACAGTAATATTTTTGCCTCGCTCAGTTTCATCAAGACCAGGGCAAGATCTCTTGCGATCCTTTATATCAACCTTCTGGTTTTTGCCCTCTCCTGGCCGAAAGCCGCACTCATTGAAGTTATATACCAGCCGTGCAGGCACACCTTCAAGCTGAATTTTTAGCTGATGATACCAGTGGGATAGTAGGCCTTTATCTTCTGCCTAAATTCGTTTTGATTCCTTTGTACACTGCTTCATTGGACCGAGCTGAAGTTCGGATGGAAGACGATTGATAAAGCGATATACCCACATCTTGCTGACGGGCTTAGGTTTCCCAATGCTCGCGAGAGAGGCATTTGCCCATTCCTCAATTAGCTTAGGTGGCGGTGGCATACCCCAATTGTTCATTTTGACTATCCAGCGCGTTAATGCTTCCTCCTGGGCATCATTTAGTGCCCTCTTGGTCAATTTCTTCGAAGATTTTTTGATTGCGCTCTTTTTGGCGCGATCGCACAGGGTTCTTCGACAAACGCCGTATTCACGCGCAATTTTAGAAATGTTTGGCTTTTCCTCACGTTTCGCGGCTTCACAGGCCTTAATAAGACGAGATTCAGTAGTTTCATCAGGTTTAGACATAGTGTATGAAAGGTATTGCTTTGATATAGGTGATAGTGAGTGTTTGATTAAGTTGGCACAATATTTTGTTGTTGGTCTTTTAATGTGGCTCACCCACACCCTGAGGTATGGGTGGGAAGAAAGGCACAGATAGTACCGTATATGGAAATGAGGCTTCTTATATTTAAAAGTATGCTGTTGTTTGGAGCAGGACCAGAGTTCCATGCTGAAAAAAACAAACAAAAAACAAACAATGGCTTATGGGGAGACCTTTGAATCCGCGTGGATAACTGAAATGACGAGGTGCTGCAACCATAACCCAAACAGATGTTCATTAAAATACAAAAAGACTGGCGTCACTAGTGGCTGGCGGTTTCCAAAATGCTGTACTTTGTATTAGTAGAGTAAATAAAGTATATTCCTTAAAACAAGCTACCAAATCAATTAAAAGAAATTCTTTGCGTCATAGATTATTCTTGGAGGGACCACACCTCCTTTGAATCTGAGCGTAAGTACCTGAGAAAAGCCTCTCCAGAGCTTGATCTCAGCATCCTTCTTGATAGCGAGAAGGCTACCGAAGTGGTGGCCAAGTTTCTCGACTTACTCCTGCATCTATTCAATTCAGGCTTAACTTAACAACAAAGACTATTATGAATTTACTAGATTGTTCTACAGAATTCAGTGGTGATTTTGAAGGATATCACTTGACACATGGGCTGAATCCATGGAGAATTCGACACCATGACTGCAGCTTAGGAATCATAATAGCCAACTGTGAGTTTTATCACGTGAACAATAATAAGATGCGTTTTTTGTCTTTTTTCTTCGTTGGTTATAATATTACATAATCAAAATCAAAAACTTGAATCAAGTCCCAAGTTGCTTTGTCGACCTCAAGTTTTCGGCCCTGCATCAATCTTTCTCCATCATCCTTGCTTATTTGCCTTCCTCCAACATTACTTACACAGCTCGTCATGCCGGTACTGACAACACCAAATCACTACCAGACGCTGGGAATTCCGCAGGCACAATGGCGTACTTCTACTGCTGACGATTTGAAGAAGATATACAGGAAATTGGCGCTCAAGTGCCACCCAGACAAAAACAAAGACGATCCCACCGCCAAAAAGACGTTCCAAGCTATTCAAGAAGCATATGACACCTTGTCTGATCCGCAAAAGAGGCGAGAGTATGATCTGAAGCTTTTCCCACCGTCACTCAACAGCCGGCCGGCTCCTCAACGTCCTCAGTCTTCAACTGGATCACGATCCTACCCCAACTCATTTTCAAGCAACGGCTTCCCCTTTAGTGCAAACAAGGCATTCTACAACATTTTCACTCATTTTCATTCTAATGCCGGTATGCCAAATGGAAACTGGGGGTTTAGAAATGGGTTTGGACCTGAATGGGATTTTGACACAACATATTCCGCCTGGGATTCCAATGAATCTGAATCCGAATCCGAGTCTGAATCAGAGGAAGACGTGCCACGACAACGAACTAGCTTCAAACGCCCGCCACCCTCATATACCAGTCATACCGGGTTCAAACGTCCTCCGCCACCTGCATCTTCTAATACTACCGGGTTCAAACGCCCGCCACCACCAGCATCTACTTATAATGACAATAGCAGCCAGACAAATACTGAAAGGACAGCCAATTTTCAAAGCACAAAAATATCCTCAGACGGAAGGTCATCGTATTCATATGTATCAGACTCGGTTAGAAACTCTACTGGTGATAAGAACGATCCCGTGTCACTTAGCGATGATGAAGAACCCGAGATTATTTACGAGAAACCACATACAGAGACAAATAGCCCTCAACCAACCCAGCATGTAAAACAAGAATACCAACCTCAACCACAAGAAGAAGTTATTGATTTGACTTCAGACGATGATCCAAACATTGAAGACGAAATGCCAGAACAATCCACCAAGCTCAATCCTGAAGCTGCAGAATTTTCAACACAGCCTCATCAATATATGTCCACAACATCTCAGAGTGATATTTTAGCAGGAGAGGAAACTACCACATCAATTCCAGAATACTTTGATGATGAAATATCTGGGGTAAATCCCGAGGAGTTGTCTAATCAGCCAAACCCAGCAAACGCCACAGAAAGTCTGAAACGCGGCTTTGAGGATTCCACAGAAGAAGAACCTGCGATAAAGAAAAGTAAAACAGAATCGTCATTGCCGGATTCTGATCTGGCAAATCCCCTAATAATGGAGCATGCGCTTGCATGGGCTAATGAACAGCATCTTCTTTCAACAAACGCCGATAAATGGGCCAAGTTCACGAATAATCTTACTACGCGCTCTGATCATCAAATGACAAAACTGGAGGCCGCCCAGTACTTAGAGCAGCTGAAAAACGAAAAAAAGTTTTTAGATGATCATCTAGGGCGGCTCACAGCGCAAATCGCCATAATTGAGAGCTCCAATAAGTGACTTTTGAATGTTTATGGATCAATATATAACTAGTCCCAGCGCACATGTATTTATTTAATTTCATTAAACTCTACCCAGGTATCTTATAGATATCCCAGGGGCCATAGAGATACTTCCCATACTAAACTTAACTGCCAGATCAGTGTCGGTCGCATCGACCACTCGGAGCCAGTCGTCGAGGAATGCGTTGTCATGTGATCGGCACTGAGGAAATTTTTGGTTTTTATTTTTTTTATTTTGTCCCTTCAGAATTCGCTGTCTTTTTCCCATTATATTTGCAGATTCCAACCTCCTTCTCTTTTATATTCTCTCTTCACTATTCGCTCTTTTCACGCACATATTTCCCCTCGGCTATATTCACCATGAATTTCCTGGATAAGAGAATTGTGCTCTTCATCGGCGTGTTATTTCACGTTGTATTTTTCCGGTCAATTTTCGACATTTATTTCATGAGTCCACTGATTCATGGAATGAAGCACTGGAAATCAACCGAGGAGGCACCTGCTAGACGCCTGTTCCTTATGGTTGGTGAGTTATTATAAGCCAGCTATGGAGTATATGTGGATTATTCTAACTATCAAATATTTTTTAGGTGACGGTCTTAGAGCTGACAAGTGCCTTGATACGATCACGCACCCCACCACTGGCGAGACTGGTTATTTGGCACCCTTCATCCGCAGCAAGATCCTTAATGATGGCACCTTCGGAATTTCACACACACGTGTACCCACCGAGTCGCGTCCCGGCCATGTTGCTCTTATTGCTGGTTTTTACGAGGATGTTAGCGCTGTAACCAAGGGCTGGAAGGAAAACCCCGTTGACTTTGATTCCGTGTTTAACCAGTCGCGCCATACATATTCTTATGGATCGCCCGATATTTTACCCATGTTTTCCCGTGGTGCTTCTGACGAGGATCGTGTTGATGCAATCATGTACGGCCACGAGTTTGAAGATTTTACCAAATCATCAATTGAGCTTGATCAATTCGTGTTTGATAAGGTTGATGCGCTATTTGACCAGGCGGAAACGGACCCTGAATTAAACGCAAAATTAAGACAGGATAAAGTTGTCTTTTTTCTGCATCTGCTCGGTATTGACACTGCTGGCCATTCAAATCGTCCTTACTCTGCAGAGTACTATGACAACATCAAGTATATTGACGCCAAGATTAAGGAGCTCACCAAGCGGATTGACGCATTTTACGATGATGGAAAGACAGCTTATGTTTTTACTGCGGACCACGGCATGAGTGACTGGGGCTCTCATGGTGATGGCCACCCGGATAATACAAGAACGCCGCTTGTCGCCTGGGGCGCTGGTGTTGCAAAGCCCATTCGTGATGATCTCGGCGACCACGACGACTACTCTAAACCTTGGGATCTTAACTCGGTCAAGAGAAACGATGTAAATCAGGCCGACGTGGCCTCTTTGATGTCATACCTTGTTGGTCTTAACTACCCTGCCAACTCAGTTGGTGAAATCCCTCTCGCTTTTATTGACGCTAACGATAAGGTTAAAGCTGAGGCCATTTACGCAAACTCAATGAGTATTGTTGAGCAGTACTTTGTCAAGGAGAAAGCCACGTCGTCTCAACTTCACTATGTCCAGTACCCAGCGTTTGCGGAATTATCTGCGCAGGACCGTTCGCTCAAGATCCAGCAACTGATTAAAGATGAAAAATACACTGAAGCAATTGAGACGGCTGAGGAGCTTATGAAAGAAGCACTCAAGGGTCTCCGGTATTTGCAAACCTATAACTGGTTATTCTTGCGATCTCTGGTTACTTTAGGTTATATTGGCTGGATTGGGTATGCCTCACTTTCATTTCTGCACACATTTGTCGTGGTGGACAATGATGCCAAGACTAAAGGCACGCTCAATTTTGTTGTCCCTGGCGCATCAGTCGTGGTTCTGGCCGGGCTGCTGACCTTCCTGGCCAAGCAAAACTCGCCCTTTTACTACAACTTTTATGCAATTTTCCCAGTCTTTTTTTGGGAGGAAATTGTGCGTAACTGGAATACCTTCACTCGTGGAGCCAAGCTCCTGGTTACCCGCACACACCCAACTAACCCTATGGTCACGGCCGTTGGTTACGTGGTACTAACAGTGGTGGTCATGGAGGCTATTGTGTTTGGTTATTTTTACCGCGAAACCTTTTCGCTCTGCTTTTGGGCTGCGGCTGTGTGGCCCTTTGTCCAGGATTTCAAGACTGCTACTAATAACAAGGTGCTTGCCGCTGCCTGGTCCGTGGTCTGTCTTGTACTTTCTGTGTTCACGCTGCTACCTGCCAACAAGGTTGAGTCACTGCCACAAATTCTTGGTGCGGGCTTGATTATGGTTCTCTCGAGTGGAATTGCCGTGGCCAGACTCTCGGTGGTGATTCAGTTTTCTTCGTTTACGCGCGCTGTGGTGGGCCTCCAACTGGGCCTTATTGCCCTGGCAACCACGGTCACTCGTTCTGCTGTGCTTTCACTACAAGCTCGTCAGGGTTTGCCCCTTGGCTGCCAGATTATAGGCTGGATTACCCTTGTTGCCTCGGTTATCGTGCCCTTTGCGCACTCCTGGAGACCTGTCCCTGACTACCGGTTCCGCATGCTCACAATCTACATGGCATTTGCCCCTACTTTTATTATTCTTACGGTCTCATTCGAGGGTCTCTTTTACATTGCCTTCTTTGCGCTACTTGTGATCTGGCTTCAGCTTGAGTACAAGTTTACCGAATCACGTCGTTTGGCAAGCAGTGCTAGCACCACTACTACCGATGAAACTGAGAGCAAGCTCCACGAGGTTGATCTCAACGAGGTCCGCCTTGCCCTGTTCTTTTTTTACTTTGCTCAAATTGGATTTTTTGGCATTGGCAACATTGCCTCGATTTCATCGTTCACCCTTGATTCAGTGCGACGACTCATCCCTGTATTTAACCCGTTTTCCATGGGAGCCTTACTTATTTTCAAAATCCTTTGCCCCTTTGTGGTGTTGAGTGCTACGCTGGGAATCCTCAATATCCGCTTAGGATTGATCAAATCGACCCTTTTTGGCATTGTTTTGGGAGTCTCGGATATCCTGACGCTCAACTTTTTCTACCTTGTCAAGGACGAGGGATCTTGGCTGGAAATTGGCACGGGGATTTCACATTTTTCAATTGCTAGTTTCCTTTGCATGTTTATGATTTTGCTCGAGTATCTCTCGGGCATCCTGACGAGTGGAATTGAGCTGGGACGCAGCGACAAGAGTGTCAACAAGCCGCGCATTGAAGAACTTGTCGAGACCAAGAAGGAGAAATAGTAGTAAAAAAAGATTATATATACCTACATCATCTACATGACTAGTTTACACTTATACTGTATAGAACATAATAATAATAATAATAATTAATAAACAAGGCCAAACGACCAAAAATACAATAAAAACAAATTACAAGAGATACAAACAACCAAATGACAAAAAAAAATAACAACAACAAAAAGCAAATGTTGATTACAATTTTGGGCTATTTTATTGCGCCGCGTCGGTGGACTCTTCCTTACGACGTTTGGTCGCGGCAGCTGCAGTAGCATCAGCATCATTTTGACGCTTCATTGGCGGTTGCTGCTGTAGCTGTTGTGGCTGTTGCTGCTGCTGCGCAACAGCAGCAGCATTGACAAAACTGGGCGCCGGAGTGGTAATGGGGTTAGTAGGAGTACCGAACCGCGCAATACGCTGTTGTTGGATTGCACTCAGCTGCTGTTGTTGCTGCTGCTGTTGAGCTGCGGACTGCTGCTGCTGAGCTTGTGGCTGTTGCTGCTGAGCCTGTGCTTGTTGTTGCTGTTGCTGCTGTTGCTGTTGTTGCTGTTGTTGCTGCACATTTGGCTGCTGCTGGAAATTCCTGTTGCCCCGATTGTTGAAGCCACCACGACCGCGGTTGTTGCCCCCACGATTGTTGCCAAAATTCTGCTGGGGTTGCTGCTGCTGTGGTTGTTTCTGTGACAGTTGTAATGCCTCTGGACCCTTTGGCGCGTCACTAGGCGCGTTGCCGCCAGTAAGCGCTTGCAGCTGCGCCTTAAGCTCTTCCTTAGCTTTTTCAGCCTTATCAGCCTTCATTTGCAACAGCTTGGTGCGCATCTCGGTCTCCTTACGGGCGGTGGTAAACGCAGCTTCAACCGCCTGGCGCTTCTCCTCTTCAAACTCCTTCTTGAGACGCTCAACTTCGGCATTGCGTTGCTCCTCAAGCTTTTCGCGGAGTTTGCGCAGCGCCTCAATCTGAGCAGCATCATCCTGAGAAAACCCATTGCTAGGGCGAGATGAAGCTGCCGCGTCAGGGCTATTAGTAGCGCCAGCTGTCTCCGCGTTCTTCTTGATGGCCTCTTCAAGCTTTTTCTTGAACTCCTCTTCAGTCTGGTTTTTGATCGACTCAGTGCGCTGAGCAATAATATCACGCATGCGCTGCTGGAGTTGTAGAATGTTGGCGTCATGTCCAGACTGGACCTCGCGTAATTTGGCTTCATGAGCTGCCTTAATCCTAGTAAGCTGATCATTTAACTGCTTCTTGCCCGTGTTGAGTTCCTCTACCTGTTTCTTAAGCTCGGTAATCTCGGTGGTATCAACGGGAGTGACATCAGTTACTTCAGACGCAGCAATAGCCTCAGCAAGTTGTGCTTGAACATTCTTAATCTCAGTCTCAAGTTCAGAGATTCTGACAGTCTTGTCGACGTCATCAGCACCAGATTGCTTAAAGGACTCAATCTGAGCCTGAGCAGTTTCTAAACCAGACTTGTACTGATCGAGTTCTGCTTTAGAGGCTTCAAGCTCCTTTTGAAGCTGTTCGGCATTTTTCTTGAAAGTTTCGTATTCAGCGGTCAGGGCATCAAACTTCGCCTTGTCGGCATCAGAAGAGACAGCTGGCTGCTGCTGTTGCTGCTGTTCTTGCAATGATTTGATTGACTCTTGCAGAGAAATCTTCTCAGCATTACTGGTCTCAAGCTCCTTTTTGACGGCCTCAAGCTCAGTGTTAAGTTTGGCCGTTGCCTCGTCACTGCCGGTAGCCGAGGCAGCAGTTGATGCTTTCAAACTTTCAAACTTGGCATTAAGCTCGTTAATCGTATTGTTGGCAGCTGCGAGCTGCTCCTTAAGCGCAGCATTCTCGTGGCGGCGTCTTCCCATCTTTTCCAAAAACTCAGATTTGATTTTGGCAAATCTGGCCTCTAAAGCATCCAAGTCAGCCTTCAGCTTGACTGATTTCTCTTCAGACTCCTTCAGTTTGATTTCAAGTTCAGATGTAGTCTTCTTCTTTTGCTCCTCAGATTGAACATTATTGGAGAGCAAATCAGCATTCTGTTTCTTAAGAGTCTCAACTTGTTCTTGCAGCTGCTTCAACTCCTCAGGGTCAATGCGGTCGTATTTTTGCAAAATCTGTTGAGCACGAGTGCGCCATCTGGCACCATCCTGTTGCGAGAGCGCCAGCTGCTGAGTTTTAGTTTCGAGTTCAGCAGACAGTGTCCGAACTTGATTCTCAAGTGGCGTGGTGCTAGCTCTTAGTTTGGTAAGGTCAGCCTCTAAATCGATTACCTTTTGAGAGTAAAACTGGCTCTGCTGTCTCAGCGTCGAGTTGCTCTCACGAAGAATATTGATGTCATTGAGTTGAGCCAGCACCTTTTCATGATCTGCCTTGAGCTTGATCTTTTCATCGACCAGGCTCTTCTCCCGCTCGAGTTCAGCGCGAACGTTCTCAAGAGAAGCTTCAGCATGTCTAAGCTTCAGTGTCGTGTTCTTTAAGTCCTTAGAAACAGAATCGTACTTGACGTCCAACATATCCTTCTCGCGGCGAATATGGGAGATGATGTCACGAAGCTGCTCCTCAGAACTTGCCTGAAACTCGGGGGTGTCGGTGTAGTTGGGTGGCAGGTCAGAGTGACCAACAAGTTGGGTACTGACACGCTCAAGTTGGTCAAGCAGAATCTTGTTCTGATTAGAGAGGCTCTCACCCCGAGACTTGAGTTGTTCAATCTCTTGCTCATAAGTGAACCTGCGGGATTCCCAGCTAGTCTCCGAGGAATGGAGCTGCTCGGTGGCTCGCTCAGCAGCAAGTGATAGATCGAGAACCTTTTGCTTAAGCTGAGTGTACTCATCGCGAAGAATACTCAAAGCACCCGCTGCTTCCGTATGCTTTGCAACCTCACTTTCGTAATTTTGCTTGGCCTCAGTGGCGAGCTGAGTCTGTCTTGACACATCGGTCTTCATTTGGTCAACAACTTCCTGCAGACGTTTCTCATTCACCTGCAAAGTTTCAACAAGACCCTTAAGCTTGATTTCCTCTGCAGCATACGCATCTATCTTCTTTGCCTCTTCTTCCTTAAACGCGCTGAACTCATTTTCAGCCGACTTCAAAGAAGAAGCTGTAGTTTCAAGCTGGGCTTGCAAAGAAGCGATAGTGATATCCTTGGCAACAAGACTCTCGGCAATCTCGCCCTTGTAGGTTTCAAATTCTTGCAGTAAAGATTGGGTGGTGTTCTCAGCATCCTGGCTGACAGTCTTGAGATGCTCGATGTGTTTCTTACTGTTCTCAAGCTCAACGTTCACCAGAGTGAGTGAATTACGCAACTTGGAAACTTCATTTTCAGCAATGGAAGTAGAGGACTCTGTGCTTGCGGTGTTCTCCTGATCAATCTGCTGTTGCTTGAGAGTGTTGAGATTTTCAGTGGCACTTTTGAGTTCGAGAGAAGTTTCGCGAAGTCTGAGTTCAAAGTGATGTTTTTCGTCCTTAGCCTGAAGTAGAGACTCTCTAGCTTCATGCAAGTCAGTAGAAAGCTTGTTGATGCGGTCCTGATATTCTCTAGATTGAATATCCTTGAGATGCGTCAGGCTCTTGAACTCTCTCTCAGAAGTCTCAAGCTTCTTTTTAATTGTATTGGTTTCTTCCTGTAGGGCAGCAATCTGACCATTGAGACGTTGTTGAGTTTCAGCAGCTGTCGATGACTGTTCAGCAGCAGTAGTCTGGTAATGCGTGATGAGAGCGTTAACTTTCTTTTCGTTTTCTTCAAGTTCTTGGATACGAGTCTTCAAGTTGTTTTGAATCGATTCAGCAAGGCGCTTTTCAGCACGGTGGTTTGCCAACTCATTCTGCAAACTTTCAACCTGAGACTTTGATAATGATGCCTCTTCAGACACCTGTCTGTTGCGTGCATCTTGGCTTGAGAGCAAATCTTGCAGAGAATCAGCCCGCTTCTTGAGATCGGTATATTCGTTTTGTAAATTCTTAAAGTTGGATTCAAGGTTCTTGAACTGCTCAGTGGAAAGCTCAAGCTGACTACTTGTCTTGGCAACTTGAATTTGAAGGGCAGAGCGCTCAGAAGAAATCGACAAAATCTTTCTTTCCAATGCCTTAGCATCAGCGTCGGATTGAGTTTTAAGCTCGTCGTATTTAAGTTGGGAAGCCTTCAAAGAGCCATTAAGCTCCTCGACTTGCTTGATTAATTGCTGAGCATGAAGATTAGCAACACCTTCGGATGATGAGTCAACCAAAGTATCAAGGGGAACACCATTTTCAGATCGATTGGAAAGCATGCGGCGGAACATGTCACGCTCACGCTGGACTGTACTGAGCTTTGCCTGCAGATTTTCAACGTCTTCCTGTAGCGTCTTAATGGCCTCGGTCGCCTCAGAGACAGCAGTCGATTCAACATTATCGATAAGCTTTTTAGATTCAGCCTCCTTCTTCTCCATCTCAGAACCTAACTGCCGTGTAATTTTCAGCAAGTTTTCATTCTGTTTCTGCAGTTGTATCGTGTTATTGAACAAAACAAGACGTTTAGAAATGAGCTTATCGGTGTCGGATTCAGTGGGGTCTTCACCTTTGACGAGGCGTTGCAAAGCAATATGTTCGGCAGAGGTAAGTGGTGCGGTGGTGTCATTGGTAAGCTGTTGTTGGATTAGGAGATTTTGAACTTGTCGTGAAAGATCTTTGATCTGCTGATTCAGTAGTTTCGACTCTCTTTCTGCGTCTGCCGATTTGATTTCACTGTTTTTCAGGCTGTCAGCAAGTTCTTCATTCTTCTTTGTTGCAGTCTCCAGGTCAATACTAAGCTGCGCCAACTCAGATTCAAGTCTAATGTTTTCCTCACGTTCGGCAAGGATTACAGGAGCCTGACTCTCCATATCTTCGAGAATACTGGTCAACTGCTCACGAAGCTTTGTGTTCTTGACCTTTTCGCGCTCTAATCTTGTCTTGACTTCGCTGAAATCGGAGTAAAGTTGAACAAGTGAGCCGCCATTCTTTTGGATTTCACAGACAATATCAGTAGAGGTTGTAATGGGCCCGTTTGTGACTCCATTGTGTAAGACCGATGCAGGTAGAGCGCTGCTAGTGAGCGACTCTTCTAGATGAGTCTCAAGGTCAGAAAGCTTCTTTTCTAATTTTTCAGCCTTGGCCTTTTCCCTTTCAGCTTCTTCTTCATAGTAGCCGACCTCCTCGATCGCGCGGGTCCGCTCATTGTCTAAAGCTTCTTCCAGCTCCTGGACTCGAAGTTTCAGATCAGTTGCTGCCTTTTCCCAGACCTCTGCTAGCTTCCGCTGTGCGTCCATGTCATTCAAAAATGCTTCTTCGTTAGTTGCCTTTTCATCTTGCAGCTGTTTGATCTTGTTCAAAGCGTCGTCGAGCTTTTGTGTTGTTTCGGCGAAACGATCCTTTAGTCTATCGTTAGAACTTTCCAGCGAGTGGAAAGAAATCTGGAGCGCCGCTAGATCATTTTGCAGGGATGAAATTAGACCGAGCTTTTCATTCCTAAACTTGTTAAATTCTGAGATCTTGCCTTCAAGCTGAGAATTGATCCACTCATTGTTTTTCGTTTGAAGAAGTACTTGTTGCTCAAGCTGCTGAAGATTAAGTTTTAGGGAGATGGAGTCGCTCTTTTCCTGCTGGACTTGTGATTCGAGTTCAATGATGGTCTTTTTGTTGCCAGTGTTGATTTTGCGCACAGAGTCAAGCTCATTTTGCAAATCACGCGACTCGTTGTTTTTGCGGTTGATGATGCCGAGTAGCTGGATTTTCTCGCCCTTGAGGGTTGAGATCTGATGATTGAGGCCGTCGAGTTCCTCGCGTGAAGTTGTAGATGTGGTCTGCGATGTGGCCAGCTTGGCTTCAAGTTCCGTCTTCCGGCTCTCCAACTCTGCAAGCGATGCTTTTAGATCATCGGCCTGTGATTGAGAGGTGTGTAGCTGGGTCTGCAGGGCTTTGAGCTTGTTGTTTGATGTATGAATCGCTTGTTCTAATATAGGAAAGATGTCAGTAAATTTGCTATTGTAGTACTTGGGATTGCTCTGTTTAACTTACCGTAGGAAACTTCGTCAATGAGCTTTTGGCTTTTGAACTCTTCAAACTGAGTTGCCTGCGCCGCGATACTCTTCAACACTTCAAAAGGTAAGTTTGCAACTATCGATACGCTAAGCGACAGGAATGAAGACACTATAGAAACGGTATTTGAATCATTTGGCTAGAGAAGGAATGCCAGTTAGCAAAAAAAAAAAAAAATAGTAAAATATTGGGCATAAGCAATCATACCGAAAATTGCAGGTTACTGTCAGCAAACTTGGATGTACTTGCAAACTCCTGGGTTCGCTGAGGGGTGGGAGTTGAGTGAACCCCCTTTTCATCAGTCATGGCAGTTATAGATGTTGTAGTGAAAAGAATGAAAAAAAAAAAATGAAATGAAATAAAAAAATAAAACTAGTGCTAATGCTGGATGTAATTGACGTCCACTTTGTAACCAAATAGGGTGGTGTCGTTGATTTTACAGCTGTTGTGGCAATTGAACGCTGACCAGTACTGCTTTTGTCTATGAAAGCAAAAAAACAATTTCCCGCAGGTTGCTGTAGTAAATAGTGATTGTAGGCTGAAGGAAAAAAAAAAAAAAAGGTTGGAGGTTGGTGGAGGTGGTCGTGGGATAAGAATTGAAACTTTTTCTCAAATGAACCAGGGAAGATTGAAAATGTACAAATGGAGGTGGTTGTGTATTTTTTTCAATTTTTTTATTTTAATTTTCATTTTTTTATTTTAATTTTTTTATTTTCATTTTTTTTTTTAGTAGAATTGACCCAACCCCAAATACGGAAATACAGTTGACACGTAACAACGCGTCGCGAAAAACACAATACTTGATTCATTAATTTTAAAAAAATAAAAAAAAAAAAAGTATACACACACAACAACAATCGAATACAAAGAAGGACTTGCTGCCTCTTAATTAAATTTTTTTTTCCAATAAAAAAAAAAGAAAAAAGAATCCAAGAACAAAAAGCCTTAGCCAAATGAGAGAAAAATCACGGCTGCTAGATCTGGACCGAACGGCCTTTACTTTTTTTTAATTATTGTTATTGTATTTTTCAGCTACCGATTGGGTTGTCTCGCTGCGATGCAGATTGGGCCAATCCCACTCTGCGCCCACTGCAAGTTATCGCAACCAGACGCCCTTGAAAAAGAAACAAATAAAAAAGAAAAAAGTAAAGCCACACGCACAGACGACAAAAAGCAGAAAACCAGAAAGTTAGTCGGCCGGCTGAGTGATGGAAAAAAGCGTCAGCAGAAAAAAAACAATAATGAAAGACAAAAACAAAACAGTGTTTTTAAAAGAAAAATCAAAAGACAAGAAAAAAAAAAAGCTATCGACATCAGTGACAAGAATTAAAACGGCAAAAAGAACGACATTGTGGAACACATTAATGAGAGAAAAGAAGAAGCACCAGAAAGTTGACGTGCAAGGACTGTGCTCATAACGAGGGGACCATAAACAAAAGAAAGATAAAAGCAAAAAAAAAAAAAAAAAAAGCCCAATCAGTGACGGGCTCTTCTCTTACTGGCACGACGCTGCATGGCCTTTCTAGCAGCCTTTTGCATTTTCAAGGCGTTGAGTTTGGCCTGCTCCTCAGGGGTTAAATCGGCCTTGGGATTTTCGTCATCTTTGGATGCGCCGCCAAGTTGATGCTTGAAAAAGCGAATGGGACTTAGCGCAATATCACCAAAAATGTAAGCAACTACCATAGTGGAGAGAAGCGACAACTGAACCATGAGAATAGCAAGCGCAAAGCTGGCAAGGAATCCACGACCCAGGAATCGCACCACGGCCGAAGCAATTCTAAATAGCGTGCGTAAGCTAAAGTTGCAAATAAAATTAATGATTTTGTCCTTGATGGATTCTGCCAAATCTGAAGGAGGCATCCACTGCGCACCAGAGAAATGGGCCTCTTTGAGCTTTTCGGGGTTCACGAGCAGCAACCAAATAGAATGCAGAATTGCAGCAATATTCTCTGAGGCGTGCTTGGTTTCGTCGACGGACTCGTTATCAATGACGTCACCGTCTGCCGATTTTCCGGAGTCGGCGTCGCTAACAACAAGTGGCTCCTTGGACATAGGAGAGCCTAATTCATTCTTCACATTGGGTTCAGATTCAAGTTTAGGGACATTTGTTTCAATGCCACTTGCCTCGACCTCTGTATTCTTTTTCGTTACAGAATTTTTGTCGTTTCCTAGTTTAGCCAGGTCATATTGGGACATGACAAAAGTGGGACTCAAGAGACTTTGGCGCCGTTGTCTGTCAATAGTGACACGCTGATCGAGGGTAGGTATCAAGATGGGGCTCAAGACATTTTTTGGGGAGGATCTGGCACTAGTCTCTCCGGAGAGCTTTGCATAGGCCGCTGCGCGCGCTGAATCCTGGGCATTAACAAATGTACCCGTACTGCTGTGGCTTGATGTTGGTCTGATTGGTGACATTAGGGGCGAGCGCATCGGCGAGGACGGGCCCGCGGGCGTTGTCGGAATGACCAAAGGCGTGGGAGTAGTCATAAAGTCGGGCTCGGTACTATTGTCTTGGGAGTTATAGTAGGGCTGAAGCGAGAGATGGCGCTGGTGGCCATATCTACCCGGTCTGAATGCGCTGGCAAGTGACACGGAATTACGTTTCTCACGGCGACTTGCAGTGTAGAGCTGGTGTTGTTGCTGGAGTTCAGCCCGGTGTGACTGGTCAAGCCGGGCGTTTTCTGACCGGGCCAGCTCCTGGAGTCTCTCTTGCAGTAGACGCTCCTGGTCCGAGAGAGGTCGAGCGTACTGAGCGAGGCGAAACTTTTCGTTGGCAGCGGCGCTAAGATTCATGTCAAAGGGAAAGTCGGGGGTTTCTGGGCGGGACAGCACGGTTGCCGGAGTCGAGCACTGCGACGTAGCTGAAAAAGTGCTGTTGGCACGGCGGTGGCTTTTAGTCCAGTCAATGGAGGCTGGCTTACGGTGGTGATTGAGTGAGTTACCACGGTAAAGATTAGTTGAAAGAGGAGCGGCAGTGAACTGGGAATCCTCACTAGCGGAGTCGGCAACGGGATGGAAAGGGGACGAGAGCTGCTGGTCGGGCTTGTGGAGGAGGGTATTGTTCCATGACCTGCGTTTATTATTGGTATTGGGCGAGTTTTCAGACATCTCAAACTGTCATGCTTAAGAAGCAGAAGAGATAAGATGGAGGGCAAAGGAAGATAGGTATTTCTGGTAGAATACTACTTTTTTTTATTATTTTTTAATTAATTTTTTTTTTTTGGCCTGAATAAAATTTTGAGTCTTCTTGCGACGGGCCGCTTTTGCTTTGAAAGGAATTTAAGGGGTTGGAGCCGAAGAAAAAAAATAAATAAAAAAAAAAAAATAATAATAATAATTAAAAAAAAAAAAAAAAAATTTCAAGGCAGATGATGAGCGTCGACAGATGTAGAAGCAGGAGAGTCCATTAAAAGTCTTCGAAAGCCGAAGAAAGAAAAAAAAATACAACACCTCAGTAAGATTGAAGTGAACATGTCAAAGGACCCGTTTTATTTTAGAAGGAATTGCATATTCATAAACAACTGATTTTGGTTATTCAAATTATTACTATTTAATTGTTGTTTTAGTTATAATTACGTTCATTATTTTGGTTTCAATTGTTCATGAGAAAATGAAAATAAAAAAAAAAAATAAAAAAAAAAATAAAAATGAAAACCTTGATTTGTTTACTTTCTGCCTGTTAAGGCAGTTTGTAACCCCCAATTTAACTAAAAACCCAAAAAAAACTCAAAAAACAAATAAAATAAAAACAAACTTAAATGGCAACAGTTCAACTACACTGTTTTAGCAGTGCAGGTCATGCTATAAAGACACAGTTCAACTTTTAGCTGATTCTAAACCTATCAGCAGACCTTTAAAAATAAATGAGAATTGACCAGCGCACTGACAAGTCCCTTGCCTACAACAAACAAAATGTGACACCAGAGAAAATATAAACAAAAGCAAAATTAATAATAATAACAATAATAATAATAAAAACACATATTTCAATCATACAAGGCTGCGTTCTTGAGATGCAAAAATAGATTCTAGACAATGCGTGGCCATTGATGAGACGGCTTTAGTTTGTTAAGCGAAAAAAAAAAAAGAATGAAAATAAAATTGGGATTGTCTTTGTTACTGATCGGCCCTATGCCTTAAATAAAATCATGTATTATTTATTCATTTATTATTATTTTTATTATTAGTATTTTTTATTGATCACTCTCAAACGGTCATGGTCAAAACCGTTGGCAATGAATAAACAACAGGCCACTGCCAACGATAACTTCCGATCTTTACCAAAAATAATATCATACTAAGATACATGTGCTTGAAATTTAAACATTACCCGTGATTTATATAAAAAAAACATTTGAAAAAAACTGCTAAAAAAAATGAAAGGAAAAAAAAAAACCCACACACAAACCAGAAATGAACGTGATTTCCCAAGGTCATTAGATCCCCTCAGGTAGACCTAGACCGACATAGTCAGGTCGGCCAGAACTGCAGTTAAACGAGCGTTCATATGCCACCTTGGGCATGATACCAGCGTCACGGGCCTTTTTATAAGACCACTGACTTGACTCAATCGTCTCTGTATCCCACGCCCAATACATTGATCCCCAGCCACCGTTGCTTTCAAACACTTCCATTTGCACCTCAGCAAAGTTCAGCAAAAACTGTTTGTAGGCATCAGAGTAATTTTTAGGATCGGAATTAGACACATTGCATGAGCATTCAATCCCGCCATTACAAGACATTGTTGTCACGTCCGGCGACCCATTGTTGGGGATATAGTCACCCTCCCATCGGGCACCAACGCCAACGTTATTGAGATAAAGTGTACAGTCATTGTCAGCCTGACTCCACTCGCCAACTAACGTGTTACCATGACCGGTGGTTAGGTTGGTGGATTGCGCCATCTGCGAGCCCCATTGATCGCACACATAGTTAATCTTGGCTGTATGAGACATGGCTAGCAAATAGGGGTCAAAGATAGTGTACTGGTGGACATCAAGTGCCATATTAGGGTACTTTTCCTCGGGATACTTGCCCTTCCAAGCATCAACACCAAGGAACCCATCACCAAAAATAATTGTGCCCTCAAAGCCGGCATCACGTACAATGGTCGTGGCATTCTTGGTCCAGTTAATCACATTCGTAATGTTGAGGTTCTGCATCCGTGGCTCGTTAACAAGACCATAAAGAGTAACAATATTTTTGTATCGATCTTGGGCAAAAAACTTGCCCAGCTTGGAGTGGATATCAAGTGCACGCTGGCCATACATGGCACCGTCAGTGCCATTAAGCCATTTGACAGAATTCTGGCGGCCACTATGGTTCCATCCATTCTGTCCACCGGGCACGGAATGCAAATCGACCTTGACACGAAGTCCATACTTGCGCGCCCACTCAATTCCACGCAACAAGTATCGCCATGAAATCTGGGCTAAGTAATGCTCACCAGGCCAAGTTTGTACGGCCCAGTAGCCGAATGGAATACGCACATGGTCAAGCCCCGCCTCTGCAATTTCTTTAAAACTTGATTCCGTGACAAAAGTGGCGTAATGATTTTCCAAAAGGTCAACCATGGCATCAGTACCCTCGGTCGAATTGACATATTCGGTCAGAGACCATTCATCAACGACACCTTTACTAAGTGGGTACTTGCTAAAATAAGACGGAGTAATAAAGGGCTCAAGAATCAGCCAACCACCCAGGTTGACGCCGCGAATAGGTAATTCACCATAAGTGAACGTCTTTTCAAGCGGCGGTACGTTAATGTTTGGCTGTTGAGAGTCGTCCCAAGTTGAGTTGAGGCCAATAATTGGTAATCCGCCCACAGTTTCGGCAGTAAAAGTAGTGTTAAAGTCAGTCGTGTCCTTCCACTTGGAAACATCAAAAAATGTACCCTTGAGTGAGTCGGGCATTACGTTGGTGCTATTTTTGACCACGGACGAGTCGGATGAACTGTCAGTTATCGAGGTGTCCGACGTGGTAGCATTGTTACTGTTACTGGTGTCATTGTTGTTATTCTTTCCAATCACAACCACGCCAATGGGCACAAGAACAGCTATAAGAATCACAACTAAAATGGCTAGAATAATAAGACCAATACACAGCTTGCGCTTTCTTTGCCATAATGAGCCGCTGTTGTTACCAGGGTCGTCCCCACCGCCGGGAGGGGAGCCACGGTTAAATTCCTTTGTTAGGCTAGTCTCAGTGTGCTGGTCAATAAATGACCCCGCTTCAACGCCGCCAAGGCTACGGGGCGCATCAAAGTTGCTGTTGGTAATGTCACTCCCACTAGGGTTTTGCTTTTCCAAGCTGTCGTTAAATCTTGATACGTGCACACCGTCAGCACCAATGAGGTTTCCTCCTGTGACCGTTTCCTGGGAGGAGTGGTTGCGCATGAACCCAGTGTTTTGGGATACTCCAGCATTATGGCTCTGATCTTGTAGCTCAATAGACTGCTGCGAATGAAGGCCCGCAGGTGACCGGGGGAGCGAGAATACAGGAGGGACCTGCTGCTGGTGCAATTGACTTGGTGGGCGGATTACAAAGTTGGGGTCCTGAACAAAGACTGAGTTAAGATGGTCGCGTGGGTTAAGAATAGAGTTACTTGTGTTGTTATGGGATGAGGCGTACGAATTTCGGACATCATAGTTGCTCTCTTCATCATCAAACTCTGACTCGCTGGATGAGTCGCTAATAGTACCGTTAATAGCACGGATCAGGGACTCATTGCCAGAATGAAGATTGGAGCTGGCAGAACTTGCATTGTTGCTATTGTCGAGAGAGGTGCCAAGCGCAGCCGCAGCAGCACTACTGTAGGACCCCAACCCACGCTGGCTTATATTGCTAGTAGGGGTATCAGTAATCCCAGCCCCATAAACTGAAGTTTGAGTTGGCGAGTTAAACCCTTCTCTTACTGTATGGTTGGCTGATGCTGGCGTGTTGACCAGGAACGAGAACACCGATCCTTCATCGTCGGGAGCATTGGTACTTCGAAACCGGGCAGGAATAGACGTGGGAGAGCTTACCGGATTGTTAACGACAGAAGCATTGAAGTGATCGTGCTGAATATTGAGTCCCTTTTGTAGAGTTTCCTTATGGTCTTGTTGATGGTGGCTATTTGGCGTAATAGTCTGACCAGAGAGGTTTGTGTGATTAAAAGGTGTGAAATTGGATACTGGGTTCCCATTGTCGGAGAGCTTTTCATGGTTGAATTGAAATTTGAGTTGCTCTTGTTGTTCTCGGTCAATTATTTCGGAGAGGGGTCTAGTGTTGGTTAGGCTTGTGGACGACTGGGCCGAATCCTCTTCTGGCGACTGCCAGTGAAATTGACTGGTGGTAGTAGCCATGGCAATGTGGGTGAACGACTGTGGATAGAAACTAAACGATTTACAAGCGAGAAAAAAAAAAAGAAGAAGGAAAGAAGAGAAGAAGTAAAAAAACAATTAACAATAAAGAAGAAACAAGGAGTTTACATGAATAAAAACAAGAGTATTTGGTATACACGAATAGCGAAATGTCTAAATCTGAATGATTGGCAAATGTCAGAAAACGAAAAGAAAAAAAGGTCTCTGTAAATGGCCCAACTCCCATAAGTGACAAAGCTCCTGTTTAGGCATGTTAAACACTTGAAATCTCATGTACGGTCCCCCTGAAATGGAAATTGAAATATGCGCAAAACGTGAACAGGCTGGCTCCTGCTTGAGCCAGAGGATGGTTTATGCATTCTTGTCTTTTTATCGTTGATTTGTGCAGGTGCCAACATTAATGAATATTTTACGCGCATTCCAGTGGGTGATAGTTGGGTCCTTGCCAGAGGAGTCGTTTGAAGAAGAAAAAATATATATTTGAGACTGCTATGATGATGATTGGCCAATGCGTTTGTTTACTTATTCTTGTTGAACAATTCTACACATCCAGTATTGATTAACAATGGGTATTATTATCAGCTTTTTATTATTTTGTCTTACTATATTTGTTTATAATGATTTAACAAAGAATTAAACATGCCAGAAATGGGGTTGAGTATTTCTGGTGTTTCTAATTTAGGCATATGCATGTGCCTATTTTAGTTATGAAAATGGCTCATTTGGGTTTTTGTATCTTAGATTTTCTACTTTTTTTAAACGTGATCTCAAATGTCTAACTTTAAGGACAATCTCCAATGAATGAAAAAAGTGGGGATTTTAGTACCAAAGAAAATTAGCTGTCTCGTTTAAATGTTATGGTATGAAATTATGCATACAGTCATGTGACCATAATTATGTAAGTGTTTGATAATTGATTACTAATTATTATCATTATTAATTTTTTTTTAAAACCTCCATCAATAACATCAACACCCAACCTCTCAACGTTAATCAGAAACCTTTTAAAGCCAATTCAGAATGTCATCTTCGCAGTCTACACAGCAACAACAACAACCAGAAATTGGGCAAAGCTTTCGCGATTATTTTTAGTTAAAGGAAACTTTTGATAGGCTTATTCTAAAAGCAGAACATTTCGCTCCTAACTATGAGTGTGAAGCGACGGCCGAAAACGTCAAAGCCCTGTTCACCAAATTGAATGAGGTTGAAAAGTTGATGGATAAAATTCGTCAAGATTCCAAATAATCTATAAGGCAAGGGGACAATTTGCGTTTTTTTTTTTTTTTTTTTTGTCTTTTTTCAGCCAGAATGTAAACTGATAGCTGGTATTTTCTGCCTCTTGCTAGCTAGAAAAGCTGTAATGCTCAACGAATCTTTACATAATACACAGTTTACAGCTCAATTCTGGTCAATTGCATGTCAAACGACAAGAGTCTTAATTTCCACTTACAATTCGGCTTTATCAACTGATCTCTCACTGTCATTTTGATAGATGATTTAAAAAAACAAAAAAAGAGAAGGGCTAATGGCTACTTGTTTGATTTTGCTGGTTCTTTCTTCTCACAAACCTAAAAGGATGTGTATCCACGAAAAAAAGGCAAGAACACGTACAAGATTTTCACAATTTTAATCTCTTCCTGGAGGGGTTTTAAAGTAATGACATGAGCAAAAAGCAAGAAACAATTATAGGCTTGTACCATAATGCTTTTGATGGGCACATAATTATCGATTGTTATTAAAATCTCACTATGACATTAAGCAACGCAGGAAATTGAACAAAACTACACGTTCAGCTGGGCTTTAAATGATTGAGTTAGAGTGTGATTTGACTTATGTTTTGCATTTTAATTAATGATCAGATATTGAAGAGATCTTTTGGATCACTAAAGCTGTATTTTTAGATTATCCACATCAAACCTTGTTTATTTTAGAGTAAATATCACTGACAATTACAACTAATAATAGTACATGCTAATGGCATGAAGCCAAACAATTTTTATTATATTTAATTACCAAAGACATTCTCTAAAAATTGGACTAAAAGTAAAAAAAAAAAAAAACTTCCTTGAATGACAAAACTTTGCATGCAGGTCGTTGCGGACGCTTCAAACCTCAATGACTTTTTGAGCACGGGCTGGCGGATATTATAACTGTCTCCATTTTGATTGAAATGGAGTTACGGGCAGAAAAAGGGGCTCAATTATTGTCAAACTCTTTACTTGGGCGTGGCAATAGTGTCGGCGTGATTGGTGCACGTAATGCTGCGTGTTTTTCAGCAATGTCGACTGCGGCTGTATATCAAACCGGGACCCGAGTGTCATTCCCATTTCAGCATCTGTTCGCCGAGGTTTTCGATTATTGGAAATAATAAGTCCTGGCTTGACTCCTGATGCAGACTCGGGCAATGAGACTTTAGTAGTAGTATTTGGTAACTCTTCAACAAACTGAGTCGAGGGGGGTTTTAGATAGTCCACCCGACTACGTGACCGTTTAAAAATACGCTTTTTAAACTTATCCTCCGAGAAGGAGTAAAAAAACTTTTGTCTATTGTGCATTTCATTTGAAACTGTTGTTCCATGCGTTACAGGCGGCGCAATTATTGACTGGACTGTCGCCGGAGGCTTATTGTTGCGCTCCAGTTTTGGCGAGTTTGACTTGTTGATAACTCTAAAAACTGGTGGAAGTGGATGCTGGTTCCTTTTAAGCATTTCCATATCTTTAAATTTCCGGGCTTCAGTCCATTTCATCTGCTTTTGCTTATGCTTAGTTTTGTGATTAACAAGTTTAGAACAGTCTTTTTCCATGTCCTTGCGCCGCAAGTACAAATTAGTATTGCCAACATCTTCAAACACATTGAGCAAGGGTCGGTATACAGGCGTAAAAACACAAGTTGTTCCATTCTCGGCACAAGCATTAATTTCAGCCTCTTGCCCAGCAAAAATGCCAAAGTATTCCAACTCAAAGATATCTTTTGTACAGCGGATGCGCTCTTGTGGCTGAACTTGGATAAACTGCTTAATTGTGTTCTTACAGCTTTCTGACACTGGCAGTTTGCGGCCCTCAGGAAAAACAAGCTCCTGATTGTAAATAATGTGTAGCATCTCAGATTTGTTGTTTTTTATTTGAAATGGCACGCAATTGTAAAGACATTCATAAAAAGTAATGCCCACTGCCCACCAGTCCACTAGACTATTGTAGCGACCCTGACTATGCACTTCGGGTGCTAGGTAATTAAAAGTTCCCGCCATGCCTGTAACTGTTTGCGTTTCAGAGCTTAATTCCTTGGCAACATTAAAATCCGCCAGTTTGATATGGCCTGATGAAGTCAAAAGGATGTTTTCTGGTTTAATGTCGCGGTGAATAATTCCATGGAGGTGAAGGTATTCAACAGCACAAGAGAGTTCGGCAATCCAATGGCGAACAACTTCTTCCGAAAAAATCAAGGTTTTAATATGCAATCGAAGGTCCCCAGCTTCTCCCAACTCAAGCACAAGGAAAAAAAACCTATCATCTTGAAATGTACATTGCATGTTGCAGATGAACGGGTGTCGCAGCTTGGATAGTATTTGCTGCTCATTGACCATTGTTCTAATCACTTTTGGTGCATGTCGTTTATCCACATATTTTAGTGCATAGTAGCTTTGCGTTTGCTTTTGACAGACCATGATAACACGCCCATAAGCACCCTCACCCAACCTCTTGACCAGGTGATAGCCGGCAAGTGACAAGTTGTTATCATGACATCGTGAGATCTTCCCC
The DNA here is from genome assembly GCA_013365045.1 of Geotrichum candidum. Taxonomy (NCBI): domain Eukaryota; kingdom Fungi; phylum Ascomycota; class Dipodascomycetes; order Dipodascales; family Dipodascaceae; genus Geotrichum; species Geotrichum candidum. The sequence goes on along the minus strand of QQZM01000028.1, from coordinate 242,499 downwards.
TTTCCACTTTTTAGTGAAAATGAATCAGGCCTTGGCACCAATTTATGAAAACTGGAGCTGGAAGATTTATAGGAAATTGACTTTTGATGTGAATAACTTTGGCCCATGATTGAAGAAAACAGAAATAAATTTCAAATTTTTATTAATTGAAAAAAGTAAAATACAACTGAGAAAATATAGTAACCAAAAAGGAGCTCTATTTAATTATATATATATATATATATATATATATATCTGAGAGCTGGTAATAAGACTAAACATTATCAGAGAAAAAAAAAGAGCCTTTTACATTATGAGTGTGGTTCAAGCTAATTCATGCCAAGGGCATAATTTCAGCGGCCCAAGGTGTATCTTTCATGACTGGCTAAAGCGACATGACCTTTTAATTTGAATCAGATGTGTAGGAAGTAAATACTGATGTTTTAGCTGTTGCTGATAATCCATTTTCAAGGACAAAAGATTAAAAGGTTATTTTAGTTACTGATATTGAGCTAGAGCTGTTGAAGTCCTCAAACAACATTAGTATTCAACAATCAACAATAGCTGATTACCACTATCTATCTGGTTATCAATAAAAGAATAATTGGAGTGTCCTACATCAGTCAAGCAGCAAATATAGACAACAACTAGCAGTTATTTTACTCACTTTAATGTCTTGCTTTTGAATTCTAGTTCATTTAATAAAACTTCCCAATATTTTTATCTCCTATGAAAATAACGATGGTCAGACGGTTTTTATTATTTTGCCTTTGAAACCTACCTCTCATTAATATAGCTAATGTCACTAACATATCAAAATTAGCATTATATATACAGCAGTTATAACTGGATCTTTTAATGCCAAAGTATCGGTCATGTTCTAATAATAAATACAAAATATGGCCTGGAAAAAGGCTAAAAATTTCCCACGCTTTGTAGATAAGAGGCTACTCATGAGAGCGCATGAAGCCTTTGGAACCCTGATAGCTGTCACCCGACACGAGGATTGTATGTCTGATAAAAAAGAATTTTAAATATAGATTACAAGTAACTAAATAGCAGAATTAATACACAGTTTTTATGTCATACTAATCTTCGTGTTGTGATGAAGTAAAAATAACTTTTAACTTATGCGCATATTTTACTGCTTTTTTTTTAAAAGAGGAGATGCGCTTTTGGACTTCTGACATATTTTCCACCATCTACCAGTAAAGTGTGTGATGTGATTGGGACTTTGAGCAAAGCTTCCCTTTGACCTCGTATTCAGTTCCAACCGCTAACCCTTCGTGATCTGGACCCGACCGGCCTCTTTTAAGAATGATCTCGCTGATTCGACAAAGCAAGGCCTGCCACCGTGCAAGCGCCTCTCTGCTAAAAACAAGAGCATTCCCCGTTAGTGCTATCAAGCCCACTATCCGATTCAACTCGACAGTTTCATCATCATCATCGGGCCTGATCAAGCCTGCCGGCACTACCAAGCCTGTCAACGAGAACGAGCTTGGTAAAGTTCTAGCCGAGACCATTCGTGTGAGTATTGTTCTATTGTTTTGTATGAATATACTTTACTAGTTTGCTAACATCTACTAGTCACAAGGTCCGCTTTCGTTGGCAGCGTTCATGCGCGAGTGTCTTACTAACCCTGCGGGTGGATACTACATCAATAAGGATCCCTTCGGCAAGTCTGGTGATTTCATTACTTCGCCCGAGATTTCACAAATGTTTGGTGAACTTGTTGGTATTTGGGTATTGACGCAGTGGATGCTGCAAAATAAACCACAAGCGGTACGCCTGATTGAGTTTGGCCCCGGTAGAGGTACTCTCATGTCAGACATGCTACGCTCGGCGCGTCCGTTTAAGCAGTTTGAAAATGCCATCAAGGAGGTTTATTTCGTCGAGGCGAGTCCTACTCTGCGCAAAGCACAACACAAGCTCATCTGCGGTACAAATGAACTTGTGCATGATAAAGCCACTGGCGTTTACAGCTCCAAGTCGCTTTACAACGGCACGCCTGTGTTTTGGGTCGAGGACGCCAAAATTTTGCCTCAAAAGAGTAGCGATAAAGAAGAATTTGCCAACTACATTATTGCGCATGAGTTTTTTGATGCGTTGCCCATTTACCAGTTTGAAAAAGTAGCTGATGAGCCTGGCGTGAGCACCAAGCTCCCGAGCCAGCGCCCGGCCTCATGGCGCGAGTTTGTCGTCGACTACTGCGTGCCCAAGCCCACTGAGCTGGAATCGTCTATCCTGTTGCCTAACCAAAGCATTGTTAAGGCGTCGGCCAAAAATGGTGGCAAGTTGGACAAGAACGACAAGCCTGTATTCCAACTGGGCTTGGCCCCCAGCTGGACCGTCCCCGCGCGCATCATCCCCAAGACCCATCCTCGCTACGATGCCCTGCCAATTGGTGCCAAGGTCGAGATTTGTCCCGACGCATGGGAAATCACCGAGCAAATGGCCCAGCGCATTGACGGAACCAAGGGCGGCGTGCTGGTAGTTGATTATGGTCCCAGCGATACCATTCCGGTAAACTCACTGCGCGGAATCAAGGACCACAAGCTTGTTAACCCCTTTGAAACCCCCGGTGAGGCTGATTTGTCCACCGATGTCGACTTCCAGGCTATCAAAGTGGCAGCCATGCAAGCGCGCCCTAATGACGTTGCTGTCTATGGACCCGTTGAGCAAGGCGACTGGTTGCATACCATGGGCATTGGCGCGCGCGCCACCATGCTTGCCAATGCACAGACAACCGAGGAAGGTAAGAAACGGGTTGAGCAAGCGTACAACCGTCTCGTTGAGCGCGGCGGTGGTGCTATGGGTAAACTCTACAAAGTCATGGCCATTGTGCCCAAGGGTCAAGGTAAACCCGTTGGGTTTGGCGGTGATATTTAAGAGTGAAATCACCATCCCAGAGAGCAGGCACGGGCTGCATATGGGCGATAAATCTATATTGTAAATACGCGTTTCATATTTAATATGAATACAGAAAAAAGATATTATGCTAATTATGTATATAATGTCGGGGGAGTAAATCACAAACTATACTTGGTAGGGCAGCTGGGTTTCATAGGCATCAACCCAAGCCGCAGGGCTATTGGAAGTTACAGTCCAGGCAACACAATAATGCGATAAAAGAAGCCGCAGCTCTTCAAGCTCATCAAGAAACTCAAGCCGCGAAATCCGCTGTTTCTCCTCACGCGTAATCCACCGCTCGTAGATATACATCATGTCAGCCGCCCGCGGAACCCCCATGCCACGATCGGCGAGCCGGTGCACCTCGGCCTGCAGCGTTGGGAACCGCTGCAAAGTGGGCAGACTGATTCCGCGGGTGGCAAGATTCTCAACCATCACCTGACCAAACGCATCATTGCCACCAATGGGTTCGTACAAAATCATGCCGAGCCCGGCGTGACCAAAATTAGTCACAAGGAATGAAAAAACTTGGTCCGATTCATCTGGCTGTAAATAGCAAAGGCAGCATTCGGATATAACAAGGGTGGGAAGGGTCGGGTCCATCCCTGGCAGTAGAGGGGTCGTAGCATTAAGAGTGCGCAGGTCGGCTGCATGTAGATGATAATCCGGCGTATGGATTTCGGCGCCTGGTGGTGTCTGGGGTCTTGGGCTTGCGTGGTAAATGACGTCTGAGAGTAGCGGCGAATTGAAGATGGTCAATGCTTTTTTAGTCGTGGTCACGGCAAAATCAAGTTCGTGGTAAATCAGCTTGACATCAGCAGCATTGTCGCTCGCTGCTGTTTGTTTATTGTATTTGGCCAGGAGCGAAAATGGGCGGGTATCGGAACCAGCGCCCAGAGAGATGATTTGACATTTTTCCGTAGATTCAAGAAAAAGATCAACTAACCGGGTCACGGCCAGGTGTCGCACACAACTTCCTTCAGATTCAGTTAGAACAGAAAAAAAAAGAAAAAAAGAAACCCCCTTGAAACATGAGAAGACCCAGAGTGGCTTGAGACCTGAATAACCACCCCATTGTAGGGATAAGAAACTAACCAATATTGATAATCGGCATTTTGTTGACGAATTGACCCGCTGAATGGGTGCCGCGGCCATGGTAATGTTGTTGTTCTTGGACCAAGAATCCCGAAACAATTGCCTCCAGGTAGGGGTCAGCAAGATAGCCCTTCTTGTAGGCAGAGTATTTAGACGAGAGCGCATCAGTATCGGTAGATTGAACAATGCGGTCTTTGCGGGAAACGCGAGGTCCACCAGTAGTTCGCAGGCCGCCAGACGATGATCGGAAAGCTCCTAAGGGAGATGCCATTTTTTTCGGTATTAGTGATAATGTTGTGAGAAGGAGAAAGGAAAGAGGGTAAGGCAAACGGTCCCGGTGTTCCGGTCGGTTTCGTGGATGAAAAGATACTGGTAGTAGTGAGGGTCGGTGGGTGTTTAGGGTTGGTTGTATAGTTGACTCATTTGGAAAATACTCCGAAACTTAATATAATAAAATCAAAAAAAAAAAAAAAAATTAAAATAAAAACCTACTAGAAAATGACCTGCTCTTTTACTCTTTCTTCATATACATCACTGTTGGACTCACATTTCCAAGAAAAAGAGACTTACATTCGTGTTAAATTATTAGATCATAATGGCTCCTACTAAGAAAGCTGGTGTTTTGGGCGCTACTGGCAGTGTTGGCCAGCGCTTCATCCTTTTACTCTCCGATCACCCGGATTTTGAGCTTTCCGTGCTCGGTGCTTCCAAGCGCTCCGCCGGTAAGCCTTACGCCGACGCCGTTGAGTGGAAGCAAACCACATTACTTCCCGAATCGGCCTCTGGAATTGTTGTGCAGGAATGTCTGCCCGAGAACTTTAAGGACTGTGATGTCGTTTTCTCTGGTCTTGATGCCGATTACGCTGGCGATATTGAGAAGCAGTTTGTTGAGGCTGGCCTTGTTATTATTTCCAACGCTAAGAACTACCGTCGCCAGGTCGACGCTCCATTGGTTGTTCCCACTGCGAACCCCGAGCACCTTGATACTTACAAGACTGTCAAGGCGCAGGCCAACGGTGCTAAGAAGGGTTTCCAGATTTGCATTTCCAACTGTTCTACTGCCGGCCTTGTTGTGCCTTTGCGCGCTTTGAAGGACGCTTTTGGTCCCCTTGAGGCTGTCACTGTTACCACCATGCAGGCACTCTCCGGAGCTGGTTTCTCGCCCGGTGTTCCCAGTATGGACATCATTGATAACTTGATCCCCTACATTGGTGGTGAAGAGGATAAGCTCGAATGGGAGCCCCGTAAGATTCTTGGTACCATTGCTGCTGATGGCGTTACATTCCAGAACATTCCTGAGGAGGATATGCGCATTTCCGCTCAGTGCAACCGTGTTGCTGTTACTGACGGCCATACTGGCTGCGTGAGTGTCAAGTTCAAGAACTCCAAGCCTACCCCAGAGCAGGTCAAGGAGGCTCTTCGCAACTACACTTCTGCTGTCCAGGAATTGCGCACGCACTCAGCCCCCTCTAAGATCATTCATGTGCTGGAGCAAAATGACCGTCCTCAGCCACGCTTGGACCGCGACCGTGACAGCGGTTACGCTGTTTCTGTCGGCCGGGTTCGTGAAGACCCTGTCTTTGACATTAAGTTTGTGTTCCTGTCACACAACACCATTCTTGGTGCTGCTGGCTCCGGTATTCTTATTGCCGAGCTGTTGTTGGCTAAGAACTTGATCTAACATGTCTTTGTAATGGGTATTGTATAATGTAAATTTGTATATTTAATAAATAAAAGAAAGATAAAAAAAGATAAATAAAAAAAATAAAAAATAACAGACAACAAGAAATTAATCTTTATAAAACGGATTTCACTAGAAATAGAAGATTGGATATGCAAAATAGATGGATGGAGAATGTACCAGGGGTGTCGTAGAAGGATGGTAATAATGAATGGAAAGGATATTAAGGAACAAACAAAAGGGCAAAAAAAAAGAAAACACAAACAAGCAAATATCATAATCATGAACGTGGCAGGTTAAAAGCAAGCCCTGCTACCGGAGAAACTCTAAAATATCCATGGAGCCTTCGCTCGCATTGTCGTCATCAAGCTCAACCTTCTTTGCAGTTGTCGAGAGAAACGGCCGATCGTCAAACATGGACTGTTTGTTGAACCCACGTCCAGGAACTGTTTGCTGCGGGCGCGAGAAGCTTTGGGAGCGATGGCTGATATGACCGGGGCTTGGGTCATATACCGAATCATCGACAAAGTCGGGTTTGCTTAAGACGCCGCTAGTCTGTTGTTTGGCAAACTGCTTGAGGTCAACATCAAAGGCCTTGAAAACAGAGTTGGAGTAGTTTTCGTCATTTTCAGTTGTGGTAATGTGAGCATCAAACTTATTACCACCTGTAAATGTTGTCGAGTTCAAGTGTGTTCCTGGATGTCTCGCGCTGTCAGAGTTATTGCTATTATTGTCATCTTTTGTTGGTTTAGCACGCATCAGGCATGTACAAGTCAGGATTTGCCGAAGGTAGTATTTCAATTTGTCAGCATTATGCTTTGTAAAAATTCTTTCTTCTCTGTCTACCCATGGCCGCTCTCTGATCAAAAAGGCCAATGTATCAATGACACAGTTGAACGGTTGCATGAAGGCTCCAATTGCACCAATCCAGTAAATGGGGCCATGCTCAACTTCATAATTGAACTGAAGAACATGCACTGCAAAAGGCGCTAACCAAAGGAACACATAAGCTAGAGGATAGACAAAAATCGAGCGAATCTGGCGCTCAATCATGTTGCGTCGTTGCTGAAACCGCATCATGGTATCCTTTTGAAATTCGCGTATGGCTAGTGATCGCGGGTCAAGATCTGCATCGTTGTTGTCACCCTGAAAAAGTTTTGACGGTTCGAGAAATGAAAAACCTGGAAAGTAAGAGAAAAAGCGTAGCAACGAATAGCCGATAATGAAGAATGCTTTTTTCAAAGTGATGCAACACTTGGAGATTAGACCTGAGACACCGTGGCCGGAGGCAGAATTGGTTTTTTCGTTTGGGTTACTAGAATAGCTGTTAAGATTGATGCAAAAAGAGTTGTGGTTGTTGTCTTCAAGATAGGTTTGGCTCTTTTTGAACTCTTTAATAACCTTGGAGTATTCAAGTTTGACGTAGATGTAGATTGAAACGTAAATGGAGATAATAGCGACGAGGATAATGTATCGCGGTACCCACGAGAGCACGAGGCGATACCAGACGGGGCGCGGGGGCAGATAGCACCATGTTATCAGCGGTGCGTATGCGCGTCTACCATTATTGATGAATGCTAGGGATGCCATTAAAATAGGCAGTAGAATGTTGACACCGTAAACGTAGTATCTAAATTTGTAAAGACCGCCCTCAGGGCCCGAAGACTTTCTAAAGATAAGGAGCGCAGTATGAATGGCGAGAGCGAGAACGGCAAAGTCGGCGCCCTCAATGAATATGGATGTAAAAAAGCCCACAACATCACAGAAATTAATGTTATCATAGGCTGATGTCACTAGAAGTACGCGGGCTGGATACCAAAGAAGGACAAGGGCCTTGCCAAAGTCAAACATCAACAATAGTAGAATAAGATGGTGACGAAAAACTTTTACCCGCATGCAGATATAAAGATAAAATGCAAGGAGACCGGCGCCAATACTGAGGCATGATGCAATAACAGATATAACACGTAGAATATAGGCCTGGTGAGGTTCAAAAGCGTTGATCCTTTCGAGGGTTTCCATAGCTTCCATCGTGCTGTTGGAAAGAATATGACAGTATCTAATAAATTATGAATAAAAAAAAGAGAAACGAGAGATCAAAACAGATCAAAAAAAGGACTTGAAGAAGCTGCAGAAGTCTGAAACCAACTGGGCTGTGTCACAGTGGGGATGATAGGCGATGGGTTAAGGCTCGCGGTGATGGTTATTGAAGTTAGACTTAAAATGAAAGCGGGCTATGAGCACAGCAGGAGCTGTTTAGGAGGGCACTGGGCCTAAACGGGGCAAGAGTGAGTGTGGCACCTGTAACTGGTATTAGCGGGCTATAATGATTAAAGCTTAAGAAGAAAAGGAAGAGGTAATAGAAGTAGGAAAGAGAAAGAAAAAAAATCAAATGCAAGAAAAAATATTACTGTATTATTACTATGGTTATCACTATTACGTCAAAAAGGAGCGAAAAAAAACCTTTTTTTTTCCCGTATTAAAAAACCAGATCAAGCTCAATTCATAGAATGCCTTTTGTTCATTTATTGTAGTTATTCATTTGTTTATGTATTTTTATTTATTTTTATTTATTTTTATTTATTTTTATTTATTTTTATTTATTTTTATTTATTTTTATTTATTTTTATTTATTTATTTTCGTTATTTTTTTTCACAGTACGAAAGGAGTATAAATGGGATGTTAACGTAGTATTAAACATAGTATTAAACATGGTAAACATAGCAAGCATAGCAGCATACGCATTTTATCATCGGCAGTGATCTTCTTGTGGCACTCAGGGATTTCCATGTTCATCATCATGCCTGAATACTCATACTCTCATATCCGTAGGTAATTAGATTTTTCTAGCTTAAAGCCAATCAACTTCACTTGTTAACTAGTTATCTGCCCTGGTCTCAGTTTGAACCGGCAAAAGAGGCCCACTAGAAGACGTCAGTCAAGTGCCTGAAAAAAACTGAAAGAGCCTCTCGTATTTTGTACTTAAATGGCGTAATGATTATGTAGTGGTGACCAACATTTATGTAATGTATGTAATAGTAATAACATAATACTTTAGTAATCAATAGTAATGATACAGGATAGGATAAATAGCCATGTGTTGCAGACCTTTCATACAAATTTTTACCTTATTTTAACTTTTAAGATTGCATCGAGTATGCAGCTTTTATGCACGTATTCTTGTAAAAGCTACCCTTTTCAATCAAAATAAATGCCACAGACAAAATTGACATACATAAAAGCAATCAAACACTAGTCCAAAAGTAGTAACATCAGACAAAAACAGAACAAATACCGGACATGGGTTATTCTTTCTTGTTAGTCCGCAGCTATTACTGCTGCGATTATGATGATCATTTGAAGAAATCTCGAAAGAAAAGGGTTTACAGAAAGAAAGCGTAAATTCTAATCAATAATTTATAGACGAGCCTGGTGAAAAGTTTATTGCAGGAAGCTGAAATCTATTATCATCTGTGAATGTTACGAACATTTATAATGATTATCAGTAATATTGTTAAGACTCTGCTTCGCATCAATTCAAACCAGAAGTTTTTCCCCTTTTATCAAAGCGAATTGTCTTTATTTTTCTCTTATATAAACGGTTCTAGTTCATTGGAAAAAATGTATCAATTTCTGCTTTAATTTTTAATTCCATTGATTTCTTTTATTAACTCTCCTGAACTCATTACTACCACGACAAAACTTTGAATTTCCCCTGACTCCAACAAAGAACTTCGGAATCAGTAGGTTTCAAAAACACAAAAAAAGTTATAACAAGAAATCTACCCTTAAGAAAATAAATTTTGGACAAAGCATATTTGCCAGAAATAAAAATAACTTCAAGTATACTTCAATGCTCTTTCAGCAAAAAACAAGCTTTCTTGTAGCATATTGTTTGAGTTTGTTGAGACATCGAGAGATTTTACGATCTAGGAGCATTATTACAAGTTTTTGGTACATCGATATCATCAATACTTAATTATACGTATATATATGGGGGTATCATCTAAACAATCTACTACCTATAAACATTCACACCATTTCTAACCGACAAAGCATTGCCATCTTAGCTATAAATAGAAGTTCATTCTCTTATTTTCGTTGCCATTCAAAATGTATCTAGCGGATTCAGAATTGCTAAAACTTGTCTGTCATAAGCAAGTTTCTTTGGTAGCATATGGGTTTTAAACAATGCTAGCTATTGGTATGTTTACCTGTTTACAACCTGTGTTTAAAATTCTTTATTTAAGCTCGGATAAAAAGTAAAGAATTAACTGGCTTAATTAAACCTAGTCTTTGCCATTATTATCGCAATTTAAAAACACTTTTATTTTATCCTTTCTCGTCCCTAGGGTCTTTTAAATCTCAAGAAAATTCAACAATATTGATTGAACTTTGTAATTGTGATACAAGTTGCAAAAGAGAAAGAAAAAGAAATTTCCAAGAGTTACCAAACTATGAGTTGAAACCACTTTTTTGAATATAGAAAAACGAATAGATCAATAGTCAGCTCACAGGGGCATTCTTCTCAAAAAATACTTATGGGATCTGAGAAACTTTTTGGAGTTTTTCCAACCCCAAGACTCTAAGGGGCACAGGTACATTACTAGCCATCCCCAGAAGTACTCTATTTTTAATGTATTTTAAAGGTGCTCAATAAAAACAAACATCTTTTTTGATAAACATAAGATGAGTTTTATAAAGACACAGTCTTACCATGCCGTGGGTAAGCTGTTTTAATTATATGGGGACACTGCAGGACTTACAAATCAAATACTCTAGACGGAGATTAGATAATTATATGTAGTATATATGTATATATTTCACTTCATGTAAAGATAGAAGAAATCATTTGAACAAGTTTTCAAATAGCTAACACTACAAAGCTAGATTATACTTTTCCTGAACTTCAATCTCCAGATTTGTTTTTGTTTCTGTACGATTATTAGTATGATAGACCGATTCTCAAGTTGGAAATTTGCTTCTTTTGCTAATGGTGTTCTTTGATCAAAAATAGCTTCTTGAAATACATGGATTATCAGTTCATTGGGCGTCATCAACATTTGGAAATCTTCAATATTCATAGATGAAGCTGCTTTTTTGTTTCATGGAAACTGTTGATGGTTATCATTTGTTATTTTATCCTCTATATGCGGGCTTTTAAATGTCAAAACGATAACTTGAATTCATATCTAGAAAATAATCTTCAGTATAACATGCGCCCGCAGAGAACCCGCTTTTACATCTTAAAGCATAAAAAAAGAACTAACTTTTTGTTATTGCAACTTATTAGTCTTGAGCAAATTTGCTTGAATTTTTTTTTTTTGGATTACTGAAGGGTGGGGTTTTAAAAAAAGCTCGTGCTTAAGAACCTCGGGATTAGCCCACATAAGAGGGCACCTCTGTGCATAGAATACCCCACACAAACTTTTTTTTTTATTAAATTTTTTTATCAACTCATACTCCGCCAAATTGAAACAACATAAAGACCAGCATCTCATCTCCCCATCTCGTCTTGAAAGACCCACGAAGCAAAATAGAAAAGCCATTAACGCATTTTGTTTTGAAATCATTACATCTTTTGTTAATACTCAACCTTTTAAACGCATTTTTCGCTCTTTTTTTTTTATTCTTGCTTATTCGTCCAGATCATATGGTTTCCTCGTGCCCGTTTTGTCAATTGGCTACCACGCCGCCGCCCAAAACAACGTTTCTGCGCACACCACATGTACTGGGAGTGCTCGACATTCAGCCGTTAGTTGCTTCCGACGCACATTTGCTGTTGATCCCCGTGTCCCCCAGTAATGCTACAACAGGACCAGCAACAGGCCATGCAAAAACTCTGGACGAGGTTGATCCCCTCACTGCACGCGAACTTGGCTACTGGCTAGCCACCACTGTGCGTGCACTGAAAACCATCATTACGCGCGCTCGCAGTTCTAGTGACCACAGCAGCAGTGCTAGCAATGATGAGGTGGCCATTAACGTTGTCCAGAACAATGGCGCTGGCGCCGGGCAGGTGGTTGACCATGTCCACTTCCACATTATTTTGCGGCAATCCGGCGATGTTGACCCCCGTACTCGTTTTCTCCAAGACCAGAAAAACTTTTACAACTCTCAGTCTGGTCTCACTGCCGCCGGGGAAAGCGGTAGTAGGAGTAACAATGGCGCGGCTGATTGGACGCAATTGCGTAATAGACTCAGTTATTATGCCCAGGTATATGGCCGTGGGCCTCGTACGGACCTGGATGAAGATGCAGAGTGGAACATGGAGCTTGTGAATGCACTCCGCCAGGATTTGACTAAAATTCATGAACAAAATGAAAAAGCAGAGCATAAACTATAGTTAGTTACAGCGGGCACACTACAAAACGAAACAAAAGGAAAAGTTGTAGAGAGCTTTTCAATTTGGTTTTTATCACGCAAAAAAGATTGAATAATTGACGATATATTAGATTCGATACTTTTTCATCATATGACAAAAAAAAAAATCCTATCATTCATAATGATACTTCTTACATGATATATAGTTATTATTTTCCTATTTAGTATTCAACTCCAAATTTGAGGAGTTCTTTTTGAAATACACTTTAAGCTGACGTTTGGTGTAACTATTCGTACAAGATGCTTTACTGACTATGCTAGCGGAGCACTTTTCCACGTTTGGTGTGTTCAATTACAATTTATATATTCATACCACGGGTTGTTTTTATTGCTAGTGATAATTGTATTCTTTTTATTACTGTCAGGTAATTCTAGTAAAAAAAAAAAGTTGAAACCTGAGATACGTAACTCAAACTCCCCTTACATCACATAGTTACAAATAATTTCATCCAGAGCATGATTTACAAAGGCATCTTACGCGTATCTTATCGACTACAGTTATACAATATGACGCGTTGACAGATTGTTAAAATTATCAATATTAATAAAAATATCATAATTGAGACCAATTAAAGTCTAATAAATCATAAAGATGGTTATTTCTTAATGAGGATAAATACACACACAAATTTTTGTATATTCTATGCTTGTCTGGAGCTGCTATTGCTGCTGTGGGTGTTACCTGTCGCTGCTGAGTTCAGAGACGTATTACGCGCAACGGCCGATCTCTGACGCTCGAGCCACGCGTCAACAATATTCGCCGCCTTGTAGTACTTGCGATTACTGTACTTTTGATACAGCGCATCTGAAGGCTTTCCCGGCTCACCATCAAATCCGCCGCCGCTACTCAAAAATCGAACCAGTCGCCGCACAAGGGGAAGGATATCCTGGTAGGTGAATCCACCACTGTAATGCACCAGGTTGCGGTTCCACCCGGCATCCCAATGAAGTAATGGCGTTGATCTCTGAGCGGTTGATCCCTCGTCGCCATTTTTAGAGTCGCTATGTGACTCTTCTTCCTCCATTGCCTGCTTTTGTTGCCGTTCAAACTCAGCGCTTGGCCGAAAAGGCTGTAGTCCCAGTACGCACCGCGACAGGTACATGGACGCTGCGGCGTGTAGCGATGGGGGATATCCAAGCAATTCATGATCCAGTATGCACAGCTCGAGAAAGTATTTTGCAATTGCACGAGACTGCACGTGGTAGTCGTCGGCTTTTGAAATACGCCGCAGAAAATTCAGTGGGTTTGGAAACGACATTTCGTACTCAAGCACCTGTAGCATAAACTTTTCAGCACCGATGATGTCGTCGTCGTTGAAACTGCCAGATGTTAGATAGACAAAATGACTAAGAACAGGTGGGAAGACCTCCTCGTATTTGGCTGCTATCAGCAGTGCCGTTACACCAACCAGCTGGATCTTGTCAAGACCAACAACGCGCAATGTCATGAAGCGGTCTATAATGTTTATGGCCAAAAACAATGTCTCTGGCAAAAGATGAAGCTTTTGGTGTACTTCAATGATCCAGTCAATAAGAAGTGCTCGTTGCGGCCAGTCCAGTTCGCGCTGATCAGCCATGTATTCAGGGTTTGGAATGTATCGGTCTTCAAGCTCGTAGAGATAACCAAAAATGTCTTCAGCGTACTCGACAACCATGAGCGGGTCATCAGCTTCTTCGGCATCCAGGTCATCCCAGTATTCATAAGTGCACGCGCGTTTTGAAGGCGCTTCTGCTTCAGGACTTGCAGCCTCTGTGTCCGCGTCCGAAGCAGTACGTTTTAGTGACAGAAGTGAAGTTGACTCCTCGTCAATAACAGGAGCAGGAGGTGCATCGGCCTTGGTTTCGGACGAAACAATGACCTTGGGCCCAACGACAGCAGTAGCAGAACTAGTTTCTTCATTTTCCACCTCAACTAACGTAGAGCGGCATTCTTGCTTGGGCTCTGATTCTGAGGCACTAGACGCGAGCACATTTTCCTTTTTTTCATCCTCCTCAAGTACCTTCTTTGCATCAATCTCTCCATTGGGATGTTCTTCATTAACAGGCTCCTTTTGCACCTCTTTTTCTCGAGTTTTTACCTCTTCTTCTTGAGTTTCCACTGATGCAGTACTATTAGTTTTTTCCGTAGTCTTCTGCTCCCGGTCCAAAGGAAGAACCGACACAGATTTCTTTTCATCCACGGAATCTTTATTTGAGCCGGATTCTGGCTTTGCTGATTCGGGCGGTGCTGAAGATGAGGTTGTGATTTTGACAAATTTCACGTCTTTCATGTCCTTTGCCTCTGAGCTCGTGGTTGAGACATTAGATAGATCTTCCAGCGCAGCTCGCTTTTTACGTGGCTGCTGTGCTTGGGCAGCAGAGTTATGCTGCTTGGATAGAGGTAAACTGGGGACCTCGTTTTCGGGCTCTGCCGTTGCGGTTCTTTGATGCTATAATGATAATTGTTAGAATGCCAGTCATTTTGAATTTCCAATCAATTAATCGGATTGATACATACCTGGAATGTGCTCATTATATCTGATTCACTTGCGTTGAATAATGGATGCTGATATTATCTTTGTCGGCCTTGTTGCTCAAAATGTGTGAAAGGTGTAGATAAAAACGGGGAATAAATAAATAAATAAAAGACGCCCTCCTCTGCTAAGCTTGAAAGGAAAGATACTTTGCAAAAATTTGTACGTGCAGAAGAGAGAAAAGGTTGAAATGAGTACAGAAAGAATGCGTGTATGAAGAGAAAGAGGGAGTTTGTGGGAGGGAAAATATAAACAGTTGAATAAAAATGAAGATGTGTGCCTTCTACACGAACTTTTTTTTTTCTTCCTTGTTGGCGTTCTGCTGCCTAAAGCGGTCGCAAATTCACTACGCGTTTCTTGTTGCTAGTACGACGCGTCAGAAACGGTCGCGTTCATGCCAAATTATTTAAATGGGCGGCAACCTACCAGACCCAAACAAGGTGAAGTCGCGCGCGAAAAAAAATCAAATGAAACAAATACAATACAACTGCTGACAATTTATTTCGCGTTATTGAAAAAAAAAAAAAAAGGGAACAATTGAAAAAAGTACAATAAATTGTATTTTTATAAAAAAAAAAAAACTTTTTAGTCACTCTTGATGCTAATGTGGTGGCCTGTCTTGGAATGGCTCATTCTGACCTTCAGGTGTCGCAGGTGCAGGCTGTTGGTCTTGCTGCCTGGCAGCAGCATCATTCACTTGATTTACTCCAATGGTGATGCCCTGGCGGGCCTGTTGCTCTAGTCCATTTAAAAATCGAATGCGGTTGGCTATCACAGGACCAAAGTTCCCTCGACGCAATGGCTGTCTGGCCAAGCCATCGGTACCTCCTAACATAGGATCATCCATTTGTGGGACGTCAATGACATTTGCCGCAAACTCAAGCTCTGCCTGCAGCTGATTCATAAACCGGGCTTGAAAGTTAGGGTTATTAGCCAGCTCATTGTTGACATTCCAGACGTTACGTACTTCCTCAAGTACATCATCGGGCTCTCGCGCTGCATCGTTATTGTCAATTCGGATATTATGAGCATCAAGCGGTTGAGCAATACCGTCTTCCATGTAATCCAGCATCTGCCGCTCAGCTATACCGTCCCAGTTGCCCATAAGTCCAGTATTTTCAACAAGCAGACTCGTAGCAACTCTTCTTCTCTCTGCCTCGAGGTTTATCAGATACTTTCGCAGCTTTTTTACTCCCTGTCCACTATAAACGCAAAACACTTGCTGTTGGTGCTGTGTGAACTCTGGGGGTGGCTCGCGGCAAAATCTGAAAAGATCTTGCCGCATAAAAGATGGGACGCCAGTGAGAGATAGATGTGTCAGCCTTTCGCAGTTTTTAACGAGTGTAGTCACTGCTTGCAAAGATATTTGGTTGCAATATGATAAATGAATGCGCTCAATGGAGTTATCAGACACTGGTCGGTTAGTAAAAGCAGCAATACCTTCGTCTGTAACGCTCTGGCATTTAACAAGACCAACACGGCGTAATCGTGGAAGTGCTGCAATATCTTTTATAGACACATCATGAAGTTGATTGCAGCATGCGACATCAATGTACTGAATTCGCGTACAGGCCTTAACCAGGGTGCTAACACCAAGATCCGTAATGCTGTTGCAGTGACCCAAATGAATGTAGTGTAAATTACGGCCCAATTTAGAGAGATGGAAAAGAGCTCGGTCTGTAAGGTGATAGCATTTGGCCAGGACAACGTTTCTCAGCTTGGGCGCAATTTGCACTAAGCGGCCCACGCCTTCGTCCGTAAACAGTGGGCAGCCAGCAAAGTCCATGATCCTCAATTTGTCAAAGACAACGTTGGGTTGTAGCGTGAGTACAGTCATATCAGAAATGTTGGCGTTATATGACACACGATACTCTCGTAGCTGTGGAAGATGGCTATATGCAAGGCTTGTCACTTCGTCAGTAATATGACTACACCCACTGACATCAAACTCTACCAGCGAGGGACATCGTTTTATAATGTTTTGGACTGATGAGTTTGTTAAAAAGAAGCACCCATTGAGCTTAACTCGCTTTAGGCTTGGACAAAACTCAGCCAGTATATTAACAGCTTCATCGGTGAGGTTTTTACATCCGGAGGCATAGAGGCCCTGTAACTTTGGGCAGTTGTATGCCAGCTCAGTCAGAGTTGCGCTTGTGACAAGGTCCAAGTTGGTCATGTCAACAGACAGTATAGAATTGTTGTTTTTCAATAGCGGTACAAGCGATCTGTCAGTTAGTTGTGAGCACCCTGTTAACGTCAAGCGTTCGAGATTTCTACACGGCAAAAGCTGAAGAAGCATATCATCAGTGATGTATGACAAAATACTGGTGAGGTTTATGCGTTTGATAAGAGATGGATAGTTCACTGTCAATTCATCGAGAGGGGTCTGAATAGTTCTGAGGAGATAGTCTAGTGTTCGCTGGTTTGTAATATTGGGTCTGAACCAAAGAGTGTCCACAGTGGCAGAAAACCAGGACTTGCAGACGAGAAGCGTTGTATACTGGTTTTCCTTGTCGTTTAAGAATGTAAAGAGATATGCAATGAGTTCTGCTGGCAGTTTTTGGATAGGGGAAATGATGATGTTAGTTGGTATGCTGGAGGTTTGGGTAGGAGATGCGGACATGTTGTCGATGGGTGGACTTATCCGCGACCCTAGACTGCTTTGCGTGTCCGAGGAGCTCAAACTGGGCGATGCAGATATGTTGTGATCCATGATGTCGATGGAAAAAACTGGTGAAATGATCGTTAAAGCTGATGTTATTTCAGAGGTAAATGTAAAGGAGGTAAAGTTTTTTTTATCTTTTTTTTTTTTTTTTTCTCTTTTATTATTGATTGAAATTCAGCACTTTGTTTTTATTATGCTTTTCCATGTAGTAAAATATCGAGACAAACCAGAAAGAAATGTAGAATATTTTTCAACTGTACGCTGAAGAAGAGAAAAGAAAGAAGACGGTGTACTGCTAGTAGTGGGGAGGAGACGGCGGGGGTCGTGGCGAATGTTAAAGACAGTGACAAATTTAGCCAGATGGTGGCGAAGACAGGAAATGAATACAAAATAAAATGAAAAGGCTTTGAACAGTCCAACCTATCAAAGAAATAATTTATTCAGGGGGAAAAAAAGGGTTGGTTGGTTGGAGGGAAGTTATCGAGCAATGAGTTTGGTGAACTGAAGCTCCGGCGAATATTGTAAAAGACGACGACTGAAAGGTGTTGAATTTGGTGCCAAAATCGACAGTTAAATTTCATACATGATTTGGTATACGATAATATTAAATTATTAAAAGTTTGTTAAAAGTTTGTTAATTTACTAAACGTTTATTAAATGTTTATTAAATGTTCATTAAATTTGTGAATATTTATTATGATAAATCATGTACGTTATTATTGTAAATGACCCTGGTGCTTCTTTTTCAAAGTGTAAAAAGCCAAGTGTTGATTCTACTCGGTGAATAACAACATCCGAATTTCAACTGACCATAATTTGTACAACGAAGAATAGCCCGCAATATTTCAACTGGCTATTTTTCAAAATCAAAGACAAATTAGCCATTCAATATAAATCATAAAAGAGCCAACGTTAGCAGACATGGGAGTAGTCGACCCGAACTGCTTCCAAGTTCTATGCTCTGACAACTTTGAGTTTAAACTTTTTTGGTTTCCTCCCTTTAAATTCACAAGCCACCATTTGACAATCAGCTATAAGACTTGATACTTAATTACTTTTTTTAAAACGCGTTATCTAATCATTTTATAATGATTTATCACTTTTGAAGCACATGACTTGTTTCAGAGTTTTTACCTTGTTTATGAAACAGTTATGACTTGTTCTTTTGGCTTTGGACTTAAGCAAACTCCCACCTTTATTTTAAAATTGTCAATTAAACCTCCACCCCGGTTCTCTTGTAACCAAAACCACCCCGGCAACTACTTTGGTGGTTACCCAAAACACCCGCAAAGTGAGTATCACAAACGCACAGATTTATCAAACAACCTCTTAGTGATAAGTGACAACTTCTACTGGTATTCCACAACGTAATTTTACCGCCACTCAATCATGGCAAACCCTAACAACGCAAATTGCAGCGAAAGCTGCAACAGCAACAATAAAATTAATGATGTGACCTCTACCTTGGATAATACTCCGGCCAACTCCACATCATCTTCTGTCATTCACAAATCAACCCATAAGCACACGCCGCCCTCGCCAATTCATACGATGAAAAAAAAGGCCCGTCATCAGTATGGTGACCGCTATATTCCTAACAGAAATGGTATTAATCTCCAGGCTGCCTACAGCCTTGTCCGGCCCGAATCTGAGCACCAAAAGCCTTCACCGCCAGTAGTAACAGAACTATCGCACCGCAAAATGCAGGAAGCAAACAACACTTTTTCATCGCTACTAAAGGCCGAAATATTTGGTGGGCAGGTGCCATTTGCCCTCCCGGACCCAGCAAGCATTAAAAGAACCGGACTGGACAACAGTATAAACAGCTCCAATGGGCTCTCAAACTCGTACAGTATTAACCGCGATCCTCAAACTCCGAAACGACCTACCAGGTCGGCTCCTACGACCCCAAATAAAAACATGTTTCGATATCAGTCACCTAACAAGCCCAAATACTATTTGTCATCATCGGTCAACATGCTAGATCTACCGACTACACCAACATCTATTGATCAGCAAACTGATCATCAAATAGAACTGGCGGCAAGGTCATGCAGGTACTCATCAGGGCGAGTACCATACGATGAACTCAACAAGTTTCAAACAACTCCTCCGCCATCGAGACTAAAGTCACCTCGTCTCATTCGAGATGCCATAGATCCAAATAATGAGATATACTCACTATCACCGGTTAGATTAGAATCTCAAAGACTTTTATTATCGGCAAAAAAGGAAGAGCGTGGGTTCCCAAGTATTCCATATAAGATTCTTGATGCTCCTGAACTTATTGATGATTTTTATCTTAATCTAATTGACTGGGGCTCTCAAGACATGCTGGCTGTCGCCCTGGGAAAATGCGTATATCTATGGAACTCGCAAAATAGTATGGTGACTAAAATGTGCGATATGGGAACAGAGGACTCTGTTACGTCAATCTCATGGATAAAGCGCGGCAGCCATGTTGCTATTGGTACCCGCAAAGGGTTAGTTCAAATCTGGGACGCCGAACGTACCAAACGGATTCGCACCATGACGGGTCACGACATGAGGACAGGAGCACTAGCATGGAACGAGCATATCCTTTCCTCAGGTAGCCGTGACCGTAGCATTTTGCATCGTGATGTACGTATCCCCGATCATTACATTAAACGCGTAACTGGACACCGGCAAGAGGTTTGCGGACTGAAATGGAACACGGACGAAAACCAGTTAGCCAGTGGTGGGAATGACAACAAACTCTTAGTTTGGGATGGAATGGAGTCAAAGCCTCTGTATCGCTTCTCGGACCATAATGCGGCAGTTAAAGCAATTGCATGGAGTCCTCATTCTCGTGGTCTACTTGCTACCGGCGGCGGCACCGCAGACCGGCGTATCCGGTTCTGGAACACTCTGACGGGTACCTGTATCAATGAGATTGATACGGGCAGTCAGGTGTGCAATCTTGCTTGGAGTAAAAACACAAACGATTTAATCTCAACACATGGCTACTCCAAGAATCACGTTGCAGTATGGAAGTATCCATCAATGCAGCAGATTGCTGTGCTTACGGGGCACACTTACCGAGTGCTTTACCTCGCAATGAGTCCTGATGGAAACACCATTGTGACAGGGGCTGGGGACGAGACCCTGCGGTTTTGGAAACTTTACGGTAACCAGAAAAGTGAATCTCGAACCAACACTTCACTTTTAGATGTGTTCCCACAGTTACGGTAACTTATCGATACTGATAATCTATTTATTTATTCTGTTTGTTTCTTTTGTTTTAATTTGAATTTTCTTTTTTTTCAATGGATTTTTAGCTGGTTTGAATTCTGTTTAATTGTTTAATTTATGATATAAAATAATGTTGCTTTTTTACTTTTTTTTTTTTTTTTTTTTTTTTTTTTGTTTTGATTGACTGTTCATAAAGAATGCAATACTATTGAAGCTTTAGTTAAACATATGGCTCAATTGTACTCAAAGGAGTAGTATCCAAGTGTCATGTACTATGGGCATCACCCAATCTCGTTTTTTTTTGTGGTGTTGGGTGATGCTGACTGTAGGATTTTTTTCAACCTCGCCTTGGGTCAAGCTAAATGCAGCAACTCCATCTCGACTTTTTTTTTTTTTCTACCTTCTACTGTCAAGTAGCAACAACAATAATCGCCATCAATTGACTAGTAAAAAAATAAAAAATGAAATATGTAAGATACCAATGACCCTGCATTAAGGTGGTTCTCTTTCTTTTTTGTTTTTTTGTTTTTTTCTTTTGGGTACTAACAGGGTGCTAAATGGATAGATCTCAGCAGCCACTGCCGCAGCCATTGACAAGGAATTGATGTCTGCTGGCGGATTTTCAATCGACCAGCTTGTAAGTTGTTACGTTGTTCATTGAATATTTTTTCTCTAAACCAATTGACTCTAACTATGTATCCGTGAATCCTTTTTAAAAAAACCAATTAGATGGAGCTGGCTGGACTTTCTGTTGCACAAGCAGTCCATAAAGCCCATCCAATTCGACTTCCCCGGAAAGTACTAGTGTTAGCAGGCCCCGGAAACAATGGTGGCGACGGGCTAGTGGCTGCGCGCCATTTGCACCTCTTTGGCTACCAAATCATCGGAGTGTACTATCCAAAACAAAAACAAACGCCTCTTTTCACCGGCCTTGAAACCCAGCTCCGACGGCTCCATGTACCACTACTGGCGGAGCCAGCCGAGCTCAAAGCGGCCTTTGCCGAGTGCAGCCATGTAGTGGACGCGCTTTTTGGGTTTTCGTTCAAGGGGACTGTGCGCGCGCCGTTTGACCAGGCCATTGAGCTCTTGCGCGCCCGCGATCGTACCAAGACGTATGTGACTTCGGTCGACATCCCCTCTGGCTGGGATGTCGATGAGGGGCCCGTGCCGGCCAACGGCCCCACTTTCACGCCTGACTCCCTGGTATCACTCACCGCGCCCAAACGCGCGGCTCACAGGTTTCTGGAGCTGGGCACTCCTGAAGAAATCCGTCGTCATTTCGTCGGTGGCCGCTTTGTGGACGAGGATTTGGCTAAGAAATACGACTTTGAGGTGCCCGACTATGAGGGTGTAGACCAAGTTGTTGAAGTCTCTTCCAAGCTCTAGTTGCACCTGAGAGTGTTGCTTTTGTCATAAAAATTGAAAATAAATCAACATTAATTTATTTCTATGTACAGACACATACTTTATAGTAATTGTGATTTTCTTGTTGGAGTCCCGAGGGTACTGTTTCAAATACATCTCTATTACCCGTAAAAAAAAAAACAATTTCATTCCATATACTATTTACCAAGTCAATTCAGTAATGCCTGGATCCTGGAAATGGCCATTTACTGAACAGAGAAGTTTTTATTTCAGTAAACTATTGAAAAGCAACAATCCCTAGAGTTGCTATTATATGAAAAGAGTTCTTAGAACTAACAGTTGCTTTTACAAGAATTGATTTATAGAGCAATTTAGCTTGGGATTAAAAGAGCCTTTATTTGTCTTTAATTGCCATGTCTTAAAGCTCTGTGAATTGACTAACTTGATATTTCTAAATTAACTTTTCTATTGTATTCAATTTTACTTTTAAACAATTAAATTACTACACCAAATCCAAAGATTTAACTGGAAAACGTCACTAAAAGTTTCCGGTCTGGACTTCTGTGGTAGTGACAGTCCCTTGTTTTTGCTGGCTCTTTTTGGCAGTACCAATGCCACTGACACCTTCTTCTTGGTTTTCACCAAGCCAGGGCTTGACAGATTCACCGAGAGGGTTGCCTTGGACAAGGAAGTAAATGATAACACCAATGATTGTGAAAACAAATCCAACCGGATAGAGCCAGTAGACACGGAATCCAAAAGCCTGGGTACCAATAAGCAGAGCCCAAAAATCACTGGTAAGAAGCGACAAATTATAAAAGGCACTAGAAGACATTCTGAACATGATAGGAGCAATAAGGTAAAGAACTAACAGAGACAGGGTGTAACCAGTGAAGTAACCACCGACTGCAGGACTCCACTCTGCGTCCCTAATGGATGCTCTTTCAAAAATGGCAGCTTGAACACCAATAATAATGGTACCAAAAAAGCCAAGAGAACTGAGGACCTCGTAGTAGGGTCTCTTGGAGGTCAAAAACTCTTCAAGAGTATTGGAGGAGCCGTAACAAAAAGTAGCGAGGATAACAAACAGATCACCCTTTACAGGGTCAGTCGCATGATAATCCTTGCCCATGAGCAAGTCAGACACAATAATAAGAACTACACCGGCGATACAAACAACAATACCAAGCAATTGGGTCCAATGGTACCGAACCTTCAGCAAAAAAAACGACAGGATTACAACCCAGACAACACTCAAGTTGTCGAGGAGTGCAGCACTGAGCATGTTCGTGTACTGGTAGGCCTTGACAATAAAGTAGTTGCCCTGTACATCTAGAAACGAAAGAATGAAGTATTTCCATCCTTCTTTAAGCATCAAGCGAAGGTAAGCCTTGAAGCCGGTTTTGTAAATGGTATAGGGCATAAAAATGAGCAAGAGGAGCACATAGTTGAACAAACTTTGAAAAGCAGGCATGGAATTGCCGCCCTCACTCAAGTAAGTGGTCAAAGTGTTGGTCGAGGTAATACAGAGTGAGAGAATCTGACCCATAAAGAAGATGATCCAAAAGTGCTTCGTAGTGAAGTAACTAAACATTCTTCTCTTCTTGGAGGGTTGATTCGATTCCTCATCTATAGGAGTGGAGTGCTCATCAACGCTCTTTTTCTCAGTACTGTCAATAGGAGCCACAGCACTGGGGTGTTGGCCAGTGCTGGTGGTGTCATTGTTGTTTGTGATAATATTAGACATGTCAAACGGCTGAAAATATAGTTCTTATTAGTGTGACGATCTTGGTCTGGGCACGTGCGCTGGTAAATATTGTTGGTTCAAGCAACGTAAAGGAAAGGAGTTCTGTTAGCGGGACAAACACGAGCGTAGAACCCTAAAAGGCCGATCGTGTGAAGTTGATAAAGGGTATCAAAGACAAAAGTTGTCAATTGTTGGTGAAGTTAAATTAAAAAAAAAAAGAGGAAGAAACATAAAAAAGAGGAAAACATTTGCCGTTTATAATTTAAGGGTGGCCTTTTCCGTCAAAAAAAAATTTTTCATCAAAAATATTAATTTATGATAGTGGGACACAGCCGCATCTCATGACAGGTTAAGGAGGTTAGGGTAGATGACCAAGTTTTAAGATATATGTCTCAGTATCCAATACTTAAAGCAAAAGTACTAACTTCTCCATTTGCTCTCAATTTTCATATTCCCAGGACACTGATCTTTTGAAAAAGTTCAAGCCAAGCTGCTTCTTTTCTCTTACTTTTTTTCCTTCTTTGTTATTATTCTTTATTTCTCTTATCCTCTATTAGACGAAACTCAGATGGCCTGGCAATACACTACGGTTGCGCTTCGTATAGACGTTGGCAATACCACATTTTTTGATACCGACAAAGATGTTGAGACTTTCAGCTCCTCTGGTATTCTACTAAAGCAGGATCGTGAGAGTTATGTTCTTTCTCTGTAAGCTACCCCTCGCTAATATAAATGAATTCAATATTCTAACTGTTGTTACTATATTTTCAGTTCTCCCGTGATACCATCTTCAAACACGCGCAAGCTACGTGTGCTAGTGGCGTCGGAAAGCACCGTCAGTACCGGTAAGTAGCCAAAAATCTCTACTTTTTTTTCAAGTTTGTTATCATAATCATCCTCGGCAAGACTAACTCCCTGCAGATATGGTAGACTGGTACAAGTTAACACTCCTCGAGACTGCCCCATTGACTAGAGTGAACAAAGCCCTCTATCCTTTTACATCTACAGGGTACAGTCTTATTCCCCAAACTCTCGAGAGATCAGACAGAAATGACATTTTTGTTTCCGTGTTTCGGCCCCCGAATGAACTACTGGCCAAAATAGACAAGGCTAATCCCACCACACAAGAATGGAAGACCATTGTTTTTCCCCATGAATCCGAATTTTCCCAAGCCAATCGCATCACTCCAGACCTCATCTCCATTCGCAGCAGTCCATTTGCCCTTGTAAATCCGGCACTTTTTGTCAACTACCTCAGCACCGGTAACATATCCTATGTTTCTAGCAGCGGAAATAATCTGACTTTTTTGCTCAGCGATTCAAAGTACCTGGACGGTATGGACGGTGGCCCGGTTTTCATCACAGATAGAAATAACTCAGCAGCAAAAACTAATAGATGCATTGGGCTCATTGCTGGTAGTCTTAAGAAAAAGTCCAAAGAAGGTGATTTGACGGTTATTGTGCCATGGAATCAGATTGTGAGCCAGTTAACACTCGCTTCCAACCTGCCACGTTCCCCCTCATTGATTAAAGCTGTGGTTTCCTCTGCAGCGCAGGATATGTTTTTACCATGGCTCATCTTTAATGGTGTCATGATGATTGAGATTCACTACACTAACTTCCGTAAGGGCTGGGGTTCAGGCATCCTTTTGGATGAGACTACGATCGTGACCAACATGCACCTACTCGGTGACGACTACCGTACTGCCACAGCGTGGATTTCCGACGATGAATCAATTCCTTTAGAGAATCTGGGTAACCCACTCGAGGGACTCGATATGGTATTTTTCCGCCTTACAAAGCCGATATCTAGCCGACGCAAGGCTAATCCTGTGACGCTTTACAGCGGCGAATATAAGGTTGGCCAGCGCGTGCGATCACTAGGATATGGGCTCATCTACCCACATCGAACAGGAAATCAGCCGTTCCAGCCCTTGACAGCACACGGAATCATCTCAAAGTGCGTGTCGATGGATCTTTACCGGCAGTTGGATCAGTCAACAATGTCTGTTGTGGTTGGTGAGGAGGCCGACGAAAGGCCGGTGCTGCTAGTTTCAACCGCAGGATGCTGGAACGGGTCATCCGGTGGCGCGCTTTTTGATCTGGAGACAGGCCACGTTGTCTCAATGATGACAAGCAATGGGCGTGTCAACGATACAGGAGAAGTAATCCCCCAATTGGCGTTCAGCCTACCGTCGAACGTGCTCCAGTACGCCCTGACGCTTGTGCGAAAGGGGATCCGCAAGAAGGTGAGCAACCGGGTGACGCAGCTGTGGAAGTTAGATGAAACACATGTAAGTAGCTTGGTCGAAACTTCGCCCAGCCTGCAAGCAAAGCTCTAGACCAAGGAGTCATGATAATACAATAGACACTAAGAATAAAAAAAAAATTTTAAAAAAAAAGACTCGATGTCAATTTGTTTGCTTTTTTGTCATTATGGGTAAATTTACTTGAGTCTTGCTGATCAGCTCGGCGACGTTTTCGGTGACTCTTTCGCCCTAACCGCAGAGCGGTATCGGTATTTCATCCAAACAGAAATCTTGATCGAGAAAAACACATATAAATGAGCCATTTCCCCATACTAGAAAATTTCCACTTTTTTCCTTTCTCTTTTAACTTAATAACATCAAAGCATTGTACTTTTTGTTTCATTCCCCTACAAACAATCAACTCAATTATCAATCATGTCTGAATCTGTCAAGAAGGTCGTTGTTCTTTCTGGTGACCACGTCGGTCCCGAGGTCACCGCCGAGGCCCTCAAGGTTCTCAATGTCATCAGCGAGGTCCGCCCTCACGTCAAGTTTGATTTCCAGCATCACCTGATTGGCGGCGCTGCCATTGATGCCACCGGCAACCCTCTCCCTGATGAGTCTCTTGAGGCCGCTAAGGCCGCTGATGCAGTTCTGCTTGGTGCTGTTGGTGGTCCCAAATGGGGTACTGGCGCTGTGAGACCTGAGCAAGGTCTCCTGAAGATCCGCAAGGAGCTCAACCTTTATGCCAACTTGAGACCCTGCAACTTCCTTTCCGACGCCCTGCTGGAGCTTTCTCCCCTCAAGTCTAACATTGTCAAGGGTACTGACTTTGTTATTGTTCGTGAGCTTGTTGGTGGTATTTACTTTGGCGAGAGAGAAGAGGATAACGGTTCTGGCAAGGCCTGGGACACTGAGGCCTACTCTGTGGCTGAGGTCCAGCGTTTAACCCGCATGGCTGCTTTCCTTGCTCTGCAGTCTAACCCCCCTCTCCCCGTGTGGAGTCTTGACAAGGCCAACGTTTTGGCCTCGTCGCGTCTGTGGAGAAAGACTGTCACTGAGACAATTGAGAAGGAGTTCCCCCAGCTTACCCTCAACCACCAGCTCATTGATTCTGCTGCTATGATTATGGTCAAGAACCCCAAGTCGCTGAACGGTGTCCTGCTGACCACCAACATGTTTGGTGATATCCTCTCTGATGAGGCTTCTGTCATCCCCGGTTCTCTTGGTCTTCTGCCTTCTGCCTCTTTGGCCTCGCTCCCCGATACCAACACTGCCTTTGGTCTCTACGAGCCCTGCCACGGTACCGCTCCCGATCTCCCCAAGAACAAGGTCAACCCCATTGCTACCATCCTTTCCGCTGGTATGATGCTCAAGCTTTCGCTCAACCTTAAGGAAGAGTCCGAGCTGCTCGAGAAGGCCGTCAAGGCCGTCTTGGACCAGGGTATCAGCACGGGTGATCTTGGTGGCAAGAACAGCACCATTGAGGTCGGTGATGCCATTGCTGCTGAGTTTAAAAAGCTCTTGTAAATAAGCATTTTAATTTCTCAAAAAAACAGCGCGCAAGCAAGCAGGAGAATATTGAACGATCAAAAAAAAAAAAAGAACATAATGAATATATATAGTGATGGCTAATGAAACTTGACAATCCACAATAATAGCAACAACAAAAAAAAAAGCAACTGCCACTATAGAATCCTACCTGGGGGGACTGTAAAGCCCCCATTTCATTTATTTATTTATCATTTTTTAATATCATTAGTTCAATGAACAGAGATCTATTTTGAAAACCCTATGGCGAATCATGTATATTGCTGAAAATGAACGCAGAGATCTTGATGCCAAAAAAAAAAAAAAGTTTTGGATACCGATGATTGTTCACCACTAGAACTCAGGTGCAAAATTGCAATTTGTAGAAATTCATATACATTTCTTTAATCATTCATATTATAGACGTATTTTTTTCATCATCATTATCATCATCATCATCATCATTTCAAACCACACACTTCAGAAATTAGTTGGGCCATACACTCCGCTAAAACTTGGTCAAATCAAGGACATAACGACCAGCAATTTTACCCTCCTCCATGAGTGTGTAAACATTGGTGAGTTCCGAGGCAGGGACAATCTTGATGGGGCAGCGAACAAGGCCACGGCGCACGAATTCAAGCGCCTCTACTGTGTCCAGGCGGTTACCGACCAACGAGCCCCGGATTGTGACCGCGCGTAGCACCTGACCAAAGACGGGTGAATGCGTGACCGCGTCAGCGGGGAGACCAACAAGGACAATTGTGCCCGTGGCGCGCACGTAATCAAGCGATGTCTCAATGGCCTTTTCAGCCACAGCCACGTGCACCACAGCCGGAGCACCCTCGTTATTAGGCGTGTTGGCAATGACCTTTTTGACAATGTCATCAGTCTTAAAGTCAACAAAAACGTCACCTCCAAGCTTCTCAAAGAGCTCGCGCTTGGCGTCACCAGAGTCAATTCCAATGACAACGAGACCAAGCGCCTTGGCATACTGGACAGCCAACGAACCAAGTCCACCGCCAGCACCAGTAATGACTACAGTGTCACCAGCAATGGCATCGGACCGCTTAAGGGCCTTGTAAACAGTAATGCCAGCACAAAGAATTGGTGCCACCTCGGCGAGATCAATGCCATCGGGGATGCGAGCGGCGTGGGCAGCCTTCACGGTGCAGTACTGCTGAAACGTGCCTGGGTGCGTGAATCCCGAGTAGCGTGCGCCGGGGCAGTTACCATCGGCTCCCTGCAAGCAAAAGTTGCAGTCAAGACAAGTGCCATTGACCCACTTGACACCAACCGCCTCGCCAATTTTAAAGCCCTTGACATTGGAGCCAACGGCAGCGACATGGCCAGTGCCCTCGTGGCCACCAATCAGGGGGTACTGGAAGGGGAAGGGCCAGTCAGCCTTCCATGCATGCAGATCGGAGTGACAGGCACCGGAGTAAAGTAGTTTCACAAGCACCTCATCGGGCTCGGGCACGGGCACAGGAACGTCGCGCGTGAGAAGCGGGCCGTTGGCCTTTTCGAATACAATAGCCTTTTGAGTTTTGGGAATAGCGGTCATAGTTGATTGCTTAGCGTGGAATTGAGTTATATTTTGCGGGGGTGGAGATGTAGCTGAAATGAGATAAGAACTGCAACTCAGCGGAAAGGTGAATACAAAGTTGGATTGCTGAAGAGTGGTATATAGAGAGAGTAAAAAAGAGAGAAGTAATTTAAGGATGTTGCTAGGTATTTATAGACGTTATTGTGATGGACTATTTTTATTTATTTTAAAAAAATGAAAAAAATGAAAAAAATGAAAAAAAAAAAAAGCAAAAAAGCAATGCCATAGCTCACAAAGGGTACAGATATTAGCCCTAACTAGCAATGAAGCTTTTAGAAGATGTGGACGACAAGTATAGCCACGGGTCACCAAACAGAACAAAACAAGGTCTTAGAATAAGAGAATGATTAGAAAATCAAGTAATTCTTTTTGGTACGGTGATGTTATCAGGCAAATGTAAAAGCAGATGAATAAAAGAAAGCCAACACTGTTTTTTTTTTTCCTTTATCGTTTTTGTTAAAATTTCGGGATTCCTGACAGAGGAATTCCGTTTTGTCTTTTTTTTTTTTTTTTGGAGGGGACGTTAGGTGATTCTTGCCATGCGTGATCCTTTTTGGAGGTTTTTTTTTCTCAATCGTATCACAAATGTATCTCACCTGCAATCAATACAGACAGGAGTATTCGCCCTAATCCTATGCACGGCCACCAAGATCACAAATCAATTCTCGTAAGAGATATAATGAGGAGAAACAAGTCTCGGGGCTGTTGCAGAAGCCTCTGAAGTCATTGCATTAAAATCCACGAGAATATGACGTTTACCCTCTCCGCATTGGTTGTTATTTTTTCAATGGATCAAAATAATGGACGTTTCTTCAGTATGGCATTGTGACATTGTAGGTTTATACTGGCTGAGTTGAACCGTCTTATTCCCAACTGATATCAAGTACCGAAAGACTGAAACTTTATAAAAAAGACAACGTGGAGAAGCCAAGACGGTACTGGCGCCCATGGCCCTGTACAACCGATAAGTTTATTTCTAGTGTATTGATTTTAGACAAGATAATTGAAACCTTGAAAACATATCTCCACTTGTGAGTAAGGATCTTGTTATCCTTTTGGAAGATGATCATTGTGGTTGCTCTTGGTAATAAAATTTGAGTCACTATGTGTTGATCTCTAAATGGAGGGGTATATACTCAAACAACAATTCTTATTTACTTTCAGGCCGTGAGGCTTGAGTACTTTTGGTGTTTTACAGAGCACTTTGCAATGTCTCTTGCGTATTGTTTTTCAACTGATCCTAGCCAGTTTTAGCTTCTTTTATTTTGTTTGTGATGCATGGCAACTACTGGTATCCCACGTCTATTTTCATCTTGTAATACCGGTCTTCAAGGTATACCAAGGTCGTTGTTGTCAACAGAGAACATGTTTTATTGTAAATTTATTAAAACAAAAACAAAAAAACTGGGGAAATGTCTCCCCCGCGCATTGGCTAGAAAAGGCGGGGTGCTCATAACCTTGTTTTATCACTGCAACATCACACATAGCATAATACATAAACTATATATATACGAGTTGATACTGACGGATGGGATTCTTCTGCCGTTGAGTTTTGACAGCCAGTTAGAATACTCCCAACGAGAGACCATCTGTTCACATACGTCAGTTTTTTCAAATTCCAGAGAAAGTTTGGATTTCGCCAAAATGATGAAAATGAATTCTCTATGATTCTTTTGTAATTCTTCTGTCAAGGTGGTTCTACTATGCTACTTTTTTGGATGATTGATTGCAACTGGCTTGTGTTGTCTAAAGTGCAGAGTCAGCTGTAAAATTAGAAGCAGCTAGCAGTTTAAATGCTGTTTTTCAGTGTAAATTCTTGTTAAATATCAATTTGTGTAAGCCATGTCATGACGCACTGTTATTTACAGTCATGTGGCTTTCTTAAACTTATGATGCAATGTTATATAAGCTTTAGAGTGCTGGAAATTATAGTCTTAACTGCTAAATTATAAGATTCAAGTTGTTTATTTCGTTCATAAAGTAATACGACGTATTTTCGTAATATCCGGTCTTCAAGTGTAAATTCAACTGGATTCCTTTTAAAATATATAGACTAATAACATAATTGACTACCTTGAGAACAAACTTTTTTCACAGCTTCAATCGTAGAAGAATCACTAACTAACAAAACATGGTACTATCAGCTGATGATCTAAAAAGTTCTCGTATCGGCCGCAGCCCTCTGTGGTATCATAATACTGGAACGTGGCTTGCTATTCGTTGTCATCAGAGCGTCAATTGTTGTTCAGAGTCCCTGGCACTCTTGTTTCTAAGATACTCTTTTTTCTGTTTTCAACTTGCTTGAGTCGCTAGAATAGGGTTTTTTTCAATCACTATCAACTACTGACTCTTTTCTCACGGGATCCTAAAACGTTGCAATACCATGACGCATAAGTTTTTGTACTTTCCAATTTAATATCTAGGCTGATTTTTTTAATTATTCACTATTGTTATATCTTCCTAGAATGGAAGTTAAAATGTAGAACTCTTTCCTGGTCCAGAACCAAGTTGAAAGGCTTCTGTCTTTTACACCAAAAGTTAACATTAAAAAAGTAAGATTTATCAAAAACATGAGGATACAATTAATACATAAAACGAAGGAAGCAAGTTACTTCATTTGAACATAAAACTTAATGTATTGTTGAATGAGCATTTGCGACACATGTCAAGCAAATTATTGTTCTATTATGATTTTTGCATATGAGTGGTACGTTTTAAGAGTTTTCACAAATTCGGTTCTGGCCATGTTAAAGATTCACTCAGAAGATGGAGCTTTAACAGTACTAATGTTGGACTTAACCCCACGAAGCATCACTTTTGGAAAAACTATACATTGCCAAAACCCTATGAAAGTGAAGTCAGTGGTTGAGACAAAACTGTTCAATATCTCTACTATAACAATACCAAAAAGTTGTTGAAAGGAAAAGGGATATCTCAAAATTTGCAGTATACAGTAGGTTTAGATGAAAATTGCATTCTCAAGAAAAGAGGATCGCAAGCTGTAGTCCTGTCTTAGGAAAGAAGAGAGGGCTGTAGTCAAAACTTTGACTTTAGAAGCCCCTGTTTCACTTTAAATGGCCCAGTGTACAAACAAATTGATTACAAAAGAGAAACCATCCAAAAGAACAAATATGTTTGGTATTTTATTTGAACATACTTTCTGGCTCGGCTGATAGTTCATGTCACAAAGTCTAACTCAACTGTAGGCCCAATATGAACGGAAAATGTGGACCTACTTTATATAACCTTACTTTTACATTAACCAGCTACAGTTTGACAGTTTTTTTTGAAGTATTTCCTTTGTATATACCGTTGAAGAAACAGTGAATTATTTGGTTATGATTCAGTAATGGTTGGGATTATTAAAAAGAAAAGGCCATCTAAATGTGGAATAATTGAATTTGGTTATCAAATCTATTTATTTGATATAAGCTAAGGGTATGTTGTATGCAACATTTGCACGGCTTCTTTTGAGTCGGATTAAACCCTTTTGGTTATCAGTACAGAGTGCAGCTCATGCTTTCTTCTAGCGCTAGCAAGTGGTTGAAGCTACACTCGGCTGTAAAATGCCATATTCTTACCAAAACGGATTCACTTCTGCGGAAGCCAAAGTGATTTGCCGTTCCAGAATCATCAACTTTTACAGCACGCATTGTACCTACATATAAATTCTTGTTGGAAAAATAAACAATGGCAGTTCGTTTCTAGTTGGTTGTATTTTCTTTTTTCTGTTTACTAAACCCAAGTCCAACGCTGCTTAAACCGAATGGATTGTGCTGCTTTAACCCTCCGTTTAACCAGGTATACTTTAAAACCATATTCACGCAACCAGGGGTTAATTTTTGATATTTATTTTTGATAGTTTTTCTTTCAGTGAAGAAAGAAACTTGTGACATAAAGTATTAACTTATTTGCTATTCTGGGTTATTATTGTTGGGTATATTATGTATAACAGTAGATTAACAAATATTTACGAGCAAAACTTCCACGTAGGCACAGTATCATTTGGTCAGATCACACACTTTTGGATTCTTAATATTGACTTCTTTTTTTTTCAAATTTATTTCGATATGGCCGCAATTTTGCACGTGCTTTTCTAATATTAAAAAGAAGAGATGCAGAAATTAATTTCGAGTGCTTTTATAAATATATTATTGCTAATAATTCGAGCGTGATTCAAGGAACAGAGTCGAAATATCTTGGCTGCATTTACACCTAGTACTAAAGCAAGCCAAGATTCAAACAGCCGTTTGTATATATTTATGTATAAATTCAACTTGCTGTGCTACTAATGACCGCTAAGCCAAGTCGATACCAAAATTGCGGTTTCCAATCAAAAGGGATCACAAATTCTCATCTTTCAAAAATAGAGCTCTTTTTTTTTCATTCTTTTGTAAGCCACCGTTCTCAGATATTCTGGTTTTGAAAAAGCTAGAATATTTGCTTTTCATGGTTTCTTCTAGATTGAAGCTATTCATAATGTACTGCCAATTTTCTTTACGTTACTCTTGCAGTTGGGATGTGATATATCACATTTGGTCTTATCCCAACATTATCACTTACTTGTGAAAAAGAAAAATAATATGACATTGACTCTTGTGACTTATACTCTATGGCCTTGTCTTTAACTGGCCTTTACCCTGGTATCAATAAAACGGTACTCCACCTATTTTACTGTACTCCCCCACCATTTTATCTAGGCTTTTGTTAGTTCCTGAACCGTGAAAACGAGGCTGGGAGCTTACAATATCCATGACACACGATTTTCACATGCCAAAAAGCTCGATTGTATAAACCTTTTTGCAGGCACCATGAACAGGACTCCCCAACAAATTGAGTCGTATACTACTAGTCTATCAACTACGTCCGTGGTTATTAGCAAAATTAAACTGGTTAAGTCAATAATTAGATTAGGATATTGGTCTTGTGGTTGTTTTCTTTCCGATGAGAAACTCCCGACGGGTCATGTTGTGATATCTTAAACAATGGTTAGTGGTAGAGGCACACGGCCAATTGTCTCACTGAAGATGGGAATTATTGTCATTTGATTTTGCGACAAGTTGAAACAAGTTGAAATTTGGACTCGTCCATAATTACAGATAGAATATATTCTAAATCATTATTGTTAACCCGTCTTTGCTATAAGAAAAAATGGTTTGTACAACAATTCCACTGTATTTCATCTTTTTCGTCATAAATATACTACTCGTGTTTAGCTTTCAAGGGTTTGCAAGCGTTGACCACAAGAGTTGGTACATTAAATACAAATTCATTATTACTAATTGTAACTAGCTCTCAACAAAAATATCCAGGGAACACTGTCATGAGACATGCTTAACCAAACTCAATAAAAAGAAAAAACAATGTTCATAAGTTAAAACGTCGTTAGGTAGATCTATCTGGCTCCATGGTTTAGGAGTATTATTATTATTATTATTATCATTATTATTGGTATATACAACGTTTAAGTTACTTCTCGCCTTTATTACCTAAGTCAAACTTTTGCTGCTGATTTTCTAAAAGGGACAATTGCTTGAGCCGTCGCATCGAGCAACTTTTACAAACCAACAACGAATACTAAGTAATCAGTAGCCCGGGTCAAGTTAAACTGATTTCAAGTTGTACAGCTACAGAAATCAAAGGTCTTACCTATATCATAAACCATATAATTGTGCTCAATTGTGAAAGAGACTTCGATAGCTTGCTAAAGTATTATTTTTCATTTTTACTGTTGAATAACTTTTTTGCGATACCAGTACGCTACAAAAAAGGTAAACCAATCTAAATAGGAATGATATTTAGTTGGTATATAATCGTAGAGAAACAAAAGAAACAATAACGAAACATGTCTGCAAATACTCGGCATGTATAGTGATCCCGGATAGTCAACGGGCCAATGTGACGATCAATGCGTTTCTTTTTTTTTTGTTACCAGCAGCTGTGGCTACAACTCAATTGGCGACGTTGATTCTATTGTATGCACATTTACATTACTTGACTTTTTTTTTCATTTAAATTTTTTTAGTGTCCAAACTCAACCCTAAATACAAGCCTTTTTACGTCTAGTGCCAAGCACTAGCAAAAATTAATATCAAAACTCACATAAAACGCTGCAAGGAACAACATTTGTTTATCTACAATGGAGTTGAGCCTATGTTCTGTGCTTTCTGTTTGTTTCAAGTAAGAAATCTAAAGCTTTTTTTTAAAAAAATATATTTTTATGGAGTTGAAAAGACGTGCCATTTTTTTGGTTCGTCTTCATGGCTAGCATAAATTTCCCCCAGGGTTATCGTCAATAGTAAAACTAAATAACACATTAAGGCAAGGCTTGTTTCTCAATTGTTATTCTTTTTTCTTCAGTTATCGTAGGTCTCACACTTTGTGGAAAAAAAGCCATCAGCACAATTTTGTTTTTATTTTCTTCTTTTTTTGTTTTTTGAAACATGAACATCAAAAATAAAACAGGTTTTAAAATATCCAATTGGTTGGACTCAAATAGGGACTTTTGCAATTCTCTCCACGGTTTTTGTTAATCATACCATAAAAAAAAAAAAGGAAAGGTGCTCAGCAAAATTCAAAGCCCAGTAAAATAATCTTTTTTTTGCCGGACGAATTAAATCGGTAGGACTACAAATGTGAGTTTAAAGCCCATTAAATTTTTTTTTTTTTGATTTATTGAGAGAAACAAAGCAAGAAGCCAAGTTTTATTAGTCTCCATTTAGAGCACTTGTTGTCAGTCTCATTTTTTGTACTTTTTACATCTAGCTGAAGATAGCATCAGCATCCTAATATACCAATTGTCAGTACAGGTTGGTCTTTTCATTAGCTATTTTTTTTTTTTTTTTGGTATTTAGCATTTTGGTGAGTAGGTGTGTGAGCAAATAGAGAAGATTCTATACATTGTGATAAAAGATATTTGCATTAGACAGTGAATTCTAATACTTAAGCGCTTCTCATGTTGACATTTGAAATGGCCAGATGTGGAATCAAACAAACATCAAATTTGATAAGGCTGGTGAAAAGGGTATTTGATCAATTAGAATAGTTTGCCAAAATGTAAGCATATACCCTCTGTTAACATCATAATTGAAACTCAACGGCAGAAAAAGATTCCAGCCTGGTTTTGAATAAATACTAAATACTTATTTACTTGCTGATTAAGTCCGGACGATGAGAAACCGAAGACCTAACTTAAATCGGAAAAGTTTTGATATCATTTTGACAACTGGGAGGTTGTCCCAAACAGGTGGGAGATAACGAGAAAATATTGAAAACTTCAATATAATCTAGCCACCTTTTTGATTGTATTTTATATTATTTATCAGTGACTGTCTTGTCAACTTTTTTTTTAATATTGAAAATATCGGTAAGCTTGGCTACTGGTTTAGACCATGGTTACCAATGACTATGGCGACAAAAGATACATCATCAACCAATGCTCATAAACCGGGTATTTGGCCACTCTAGATTGCAATTGGCTAAACCTCTCTGCATATATTTAAAAGTGACGAGTTGATGAAGAGCTCGTAGGCCATGTGATAGTCCTGTGTCTTATTTCTTCGGGTCACGAGTTATTCTCGCATATGTGTTGCAGTATAAAAAAACAGATTGGTGAATATCTAATGAAATCCAATGTGCATTGCATTGAAACCAATATAACTAATGCACTAATGTCTTTTCCCCTCTCTTTATATACTTGGTTAGAGATCTATATATTGTTGTTCAAGTCCAGCGGAACTAGGTGTTGGTACGGCTAGCCATGCCGAAAAGAAAAACAAAATACCAAGTTTTCAGTTAAATTTCATTAATAATTGCCCGGGAGAAAGAACCATGTTAAAAGTGTGGTTAGTCCATTTTGGTTGGGTTCAAACCTCCCGCAAGTGAGATTTGTCTACCTGGAGCACGTTTTTTCCGATAACCGAGATGAGCTTTGAATGGACCGTTGTGCATCATGGGTGGTTATAATAAAATTAGAAATGGCATAAAACATCATCTCCTTCTAATTTTGTTTATATTTTATTTACTCATTTTTTTTTTTTTCTTGGTGTTGACTTTTTCAATAGAGATGATTATAGTTTTGTGTAATTGTCGTACAAGACCATGTGCCAAGAACACAAGGTTTTATTCAATTTAAAACCCCCACGGCACCAACTCTATTTCCAGGGCACAACTTGGCCTATGTACATTTGCTCCACCCTCAATACAGGAATTATTTCCACGACTTGGATAAGTCTATCATCAACTTTGAGATAGAAAGATACGTGATCCTCTCAAGCCCAAGTATAGCTATGAGACTCATACTACACAATCTCTCTGTTCTTATCATGTTTGTTATCATCTGTTTATTTTTTCTTTGGCTGCTTGTCGTAGTACCACCTTTGCACATGCCGGTCAAGAAGATAGGAAACACTTTCTGCTTTGAATAACCCTATGCACCCTGCAAGCGCAAAATAAATAAAAAACCTTACGTATATGTCTTTTCTATGGTGTGGGATAATCCAATCTGACCAATTAATACTACCTCGTGGTGAGCTGTCTTGGATAGAGATTGACAGTTCAGTTTATGACGCTGATTCCATGTTACTTTTGCTGATCTTTGACACACGGTCATCCCCTTTTTTTTACATTCGTCTTCAGTAATTCAATGGGAAAGTACCAAGAAACCTGTTAGTCACCCAAATGAAAGCCAATATATGAATATTTTTGGCTATTTCTTGGTAATCACCTTGACTCGTGGTTTGGCTCGTTAACCTTGGTTACCACCATTTCTGGTCATATACGTGACAACTACAAGCTCTAACCTTTTTTTTTTTTTTTATCTATCTGAACAAACCATTTTCTGAAAAATTCTTAATCCCTTATTTGGCCTGCAGGCATTTTTTCCAGAATACAGAAAACGGATAAGGATGCTCTTTTTCTCTGTGATCTTCATATCTATGCGTACTTGGAAAAATACAGTAGTCAGATATTCAAAACTATATAAATCCAGGCTTTTATCCTCCAATATGTTTTAACTTTTCTCTCTTGTCATTGCAATACTCAGCAAGTCTTTCAGTCACTTTTCTCTAAATTTTACAAGTAAGTCGTTGATAATTTCTTACTTTAGTACAGTCTGAATTCTTTATCTCTCAGATCATCTAACACAAGCCCACTCAGATCTGGCTAGTTTTTTTTATTTGCAACAATGTCTTTAGTTAGCAACTGGGCCAAGACCATTCGGGATGAAACCCATTTCCCATGGAACCACAAGAATCCCAATACTTTCAACGAGGAGTCACAGGTTCAGATGACCGAAGAAGAAATCGCCCTTGAGCGTAAGGTTCAGTCCCGCAGTGGCATGGCCAAGTACTGGCCAGTCGTCGCCTCTGGTGCCGGTCTCTTTTCTGACGGTTACGTTAATAACTCGATTGGTTCCGTCAGTACTATTCTGGGAATTTTGTATCCTAATGAATATGCCGATTCAACTGCTATTTCAAACGTTTCATCTATTGCCTTTGTTGGTACCGTTGTTGGTCAGCTTGTGTTTGGTTACGTTTCTGATTACCACTCTCGTAAGATTGGTATGATTGTGTCAACCGTGGTTCTTATTCTGTTCACCATTTTGGCCTCCGCCTCTTGGGGTGCTGGCGGCTCTATTTACGGTATGTTGGCTGCTCTCACTGCGTACAGATTCTTCATTGGTATTGGTATTGGTGGTGAGTACCCTGCCGGTTCCGTGGCGTGTGCTGAGGCTAGTGTTCTCATGGGCAAAGGTAAGCGCAACCGTTGGTTTGTTCTCTTCACCAACTTTATGATTGATTTTGGTTTTGTTGTGTCTGCATTTGTTCCTCTTGTTCTTCTTTGGATTTGTGGTCCGACCCACCTCACCCCGGTCTGGCGATTGACGCTGGGCCTGGGTGCCATTCCTCCCATGTCTCTGTTTTGGCTGCGTGTCAAATTTGAGGAGAACGATCAGTTCAAGGAGAACAACATGAAGAACACCCGTGTGCCTTACTGGCTTGTGATCAAGTACTACCTGCCTCGTCTTATTGTTGTTTCGCTTATTTGGTTCATCTACGACTTCTCGGCCTACTCTTTCGGTATTTATTCTTCGCAGATTCTTTCTCGTGTGATCAAGAATGGTGACAACCTACATGAAGTCTTTGGTTGGAACGTTGTTTTCAACTTGTTTTACTTGCCCGGCTCATTCCTTGGTGCCTTTGCTGCCGATTACTTGGGTCCCCGTCTCACTCTTACCATTGGTGTCGGCCTCCAGGGTATCATTGGTTTCATCATGGCCGGTCTCTACGAACATCTTTCTGCCCATGTTGGTGCTTTTGTTGTTGTCTTTGGTATTTTCACTACACTCGGTGAGTTTGGACCCGGTGACCAGATTGGTCTCATTGCGTCCAAGACCTGTGCTACCCCTATCCGTGGTCAGTACTACGGTATTGCTGCCGCTATTGGTAAGATTGGTGCGTTTGTTGGTACCAAGTCTTTCCCCTCTATTATCAAAGGCTTTGGTGGTTCCACAACCCTGCGTGGTAACCAGGGCCCCTTCTGGATCTCGTCAAGTCTTTGCTTCCTGTCAGCCATCTTGGCCTTTTTCTTCCTGCCCGCTCTTACCCAGGATGCCGTCACTGATGAGGACGTCAAGTTCCGTGCCTACCTCGAGCAGAACGGCTTTGACACCAGTCTTTTGGGTGATGTTGACAAGAGAGCTGAGTCTCCCTCTGTCGAAAAGTTTGAGGAGACCGTGATGGAAAAGCACTAGACCAAAAGTCCCTGGGCCATCAGTCGATAGTGGTGCTGACTGTGCCCTAAAGTATAAGTGTTTTGTTCAATATTGTTAATCTGTTTTAAATAGTCAATTTTCCAATTTTTAATGCTAATAATAAGAAAAAGTATAGTTTAATTTAATGAACGTTGTGTTAATTTTGTGTTGACTTTATGTTGTAATTTGATTTTGTTTTGTTATAAAGGAGCTATTTTTAAGTTCCATGTGTTTTTTTTTCCACCTTTTGCAGGATTGAAAATTTTTATTTTAAAATCTTTTTTGCAACTATTTCTCTCTTGATTCAAATTTAACCTGGCACTTTGTTTTCCCGACTAAAGAATTACGGTTTTGTTATGAGATAACCATTTAGGACAGTCCTGTCTTTAATGACTTCAACAGTGAACAAACAAAACATTGCAGAGTGAAAAATATAATTTTTGCTTATAATGAAACAAGGATATATATATTTTTTTTATGCCAATAGCCTCTTTTTTGCAGTCTTTTATGTGGAATCTTGTTATAGCTTGGGTGCCAGTACCAAAAAAATTAAAAGCTTTTTATCATG
Source organism: Geotrichum candidum (assembly GCA_013365045.1). Lineage (NCBI taxonomy): Eukaryota > Fungi > Ascomycota > Dipodascomycetes > Dipodascales > Dipodascaceae > Geotrichum > Geotrichum candidum. Next base: position 202,240 of record QQZM01000028.1, on the reverse strand, counting down.
TTGATGGATAAATAAAATACAAGCCTGAGTATCATTATTTGAATATCTGAAAGATGAGTGAAAAAAAATTGAATATCAGGAACATGTATGAAATATTTTTATTTAGCTTTAACACCCTACGTTGACGATCTTGATTAAATAGAAAATTCCAACTCATAGTCGTGGGGCTTAACATCTGGTCTATTTATATCTAGATAAGCTATAGCACAAGGTTAGACACCATAATATATATGTATTTTAGAAGAGGTAGTCTTGGAGTTTATTGTAATGACTCTAAAAAACACCATTGAAGGCTATAAATCAAACGTCTAGCGTTAAATCTACTCAAAACATCAACAATGGAACGGCAAAAATTTTCAAAAAAAAATGTATTTACTAGATAAGACTTTAGTATTAATAGCGCAATTTGCAGAGCTATAAATTATAGCTTAACAAAACCTGCTGTTTTGAAATTTGAAAAGGCATATTTCTTGTTTTCTTTTGTCTTATTTCTTGAAATAAATTTGAGAATGTTGAAAAGAAACACAATCAATTATTGTTATCAGTACTGTAAAAACCTTTTGTAGATAAGTGGAGGTTTGGAAACCATCATTAAGTGTAATTGACAGAAATTAGTTGAACTTTTTCTTCTCCATATATTATAGGGCACAATAGCCAAGAAAGCAGGAAGGGGCCTAAAGTTGATATCAGCCTACTATATTGTCTTTATCTATTATCAATTAAATAGATGATTGCAAAACTTTTTAAGTCCATGCAGTGCAAATACACCTACAATATACTTACCATTTTGAAACTAATAACCACAAAGCTAGACTTTTGTAACATTAGACCAGTAACGGCCCACGAGACTTGTTATCGGAGTTGCTTTACATTGCAGGTAAGTTGGAAAATACCATTCATGTTTTAATTTTAATTGTCAATTTTGGTAGCCAAGGATCAGAAATAAAAGAAATAGAATTACAAACACACAAATTATTTTGATGTGTACAGCTTATAGAAACTACAAGCAAGAACCACTCAAATTTTAAACAATCGAGCCAAAAGTATTCAATATATTACAAAGGCTGACACACTTAAAAAGTTTTGCCGCCTACCAGCTTTACTCAAATATTTGGGTAAAGTATTTGTGAATGTTATTTAAAGAACACTAGGATTGGTGACAACTGGTACATATACTTAATTGACGTTCCGGAGGACGCAACAAGTTCTCTACAACCGATGCGCTTACAGAATTGACAGGCTCCACTGAAGCAAATCAAATATAGAGTTACATTTGTGATTGCTATTAATATCAAGAGCACATTTAATAATATGCACAATGACGCGCTTCTTAATGCCAAAAGATGTCTAGTTGCTGAGTAAACTGTTTTTTGAGCAGAGGAAGAAATAGTGTGATTTACCATGATATCAGAATTAAAGCAAAATATTTGAATTTAGATATTCCTCAGGGGTTGCTAAAATTTTCAGACCTATTTTTGATTCACACAACTCTCAGTACAATAGTATGAGGACAGTTTTAAATATTGTGGGGTTCATTGATGATATTGATATCAATAAAGGTGGTAGAAAAATTGATGAGAACATTATAATATTAGGCAAGGTATTGCAGACCTATTAAGAATAGGCATAATAGTGTCACGCTAAGTTTGACTATGCTAGCTCTCGAGGCTTTTTACCTGTTTACAAAGCCAGATATAGACGACACAGTGAAAGCAAACGCAAGAAGGCTTACGCTTCAGATTGCCAGCTTAGACAACTTGCAAACTCAGAAGAGCATGAAGTTGCTGGGATTGACACTTAACTGTAAGTTCGATTTTTAGGGCATGCAAAAACGCTATTTATAAAGCTAATAAAGTCATGCGAATTATAAAAAATCTTGGTGGTATATACAAATACATATTTTATCAAACTATAAAACAGCGATACAATTTGTGTGTATGACCAGGGGTGACTTCAAAAAGTTTTTTAGTAAAGTCAAGCAATGAAGGGTTTTCATGTAGATATTGAAGCAAGCACCTAAAGCTACCAAGTAGAGCTGCAATAAGAATATTACAAAGCTCTGCAAAAGCTCAGGAGCATGTTGGGTTATGCAATAAATGGCATTTAGACTATGAAACACCAGTTGAACTTTACCAATACTATTCGACCATCCAGAGGAAGCTCTATAAAGGAAAGCTCCCCATTCCATTAAAAACTTTCAGAAGTATTATGCTTTGTCATACAGCAAGCAAGCTGCTTTTTGGAATTTCATAGTTCATAACAGTCTGGAAAAGTGTCTCCGGATGAAGTGCAGTATTATTGTAGCCATGGTCAATTGGAATCAATTGAGTATGTTTTTAGAAAGGGTCCTTTAAATTATGTATAACGAGATTACTTGCAAAACTTTTCCCCGGAACTTGATTCTAAAACTCTTTGTGACATCAAGAGGGGTGTTACTATCACCGCTATCTTACCAGCCCTACAGACAAATGTTTTATCATTCAAGTCTTCTTTGTATTCCATTTTGTTTTATAGTTTTGGCTGTAGTTATTTGATATGAAGAGAATGAACTAATTAACTATCTACACAAACTACTACCACAGCACATAGAGATGTTCCTGGAACACTTGGGATTGTTAAAATGTTAACGATTTTTAACATTGGGCACTACTTTCCCAGTCTCATTAAGAACGATATAACTTATTTTTGTATGGGCTATTTTTTTTAGATATATGGCTATTATATATTCGAACCAAAAATCCCAATAAGATCCTTCTTTTGGCACATTTTCAAGTACCATAAATTTTTAATTTCCATTTGCACCTCAAGATCTCTTTGAAAATCAAACTGCATGAAATATTGACTTGTATCCGTATCAAGTATACTGAAGTTGGGAATTTTAGGTCAAATCTGTTATGTTTGATTTATAGCAACTCCTTTTTTTATAGTTGGTCAGGTACTTGTCTATTTTATAGTAGCCAGGTTGTAACTTGTGACAAGAGTTGAAACAAGATAAGGTTGGATATTATTGATTTGAAATATTAAACATTTTAAATTTTTGCATCAAGTGATTTTCAGATAAACCTTAGAACAACAGTCTCACATTGTATCATTTCCCAAAACCCAAGTACCATGTTATTTTTTGCTCTACCCCAGGTTGTGAAAGTGTAGACTTTTGACTAAGGACTATACTTTTTACAAAGGAAGGATCGTGTGAGTCTAACCCATCTCTTACCCCGCAAAATTGAGCAAATCAAACCTTTTGAATAGTTTTTGGACTAGCCTTCATTCTTGACTATCGGGTGCCACAAAACAGAAGGATGCCAAGGGTTTTAAAAGGGCCGCCTAGTATAATGGTAGCAAGTCAATTCTCGGTCAACTTTGAGTCTTGCGATGCTCATCTTAAAAGTAGATAACTAGTCAAGATATTGTAGTCAATACGCCAGAAACTATACCAACTCTGTCAATACCTTTTCCAAATGGTGATAAAGCTGTTCTTTTGTTAACCATTCCCAACCTGTTTTTTCCTAGCTTCGTCAACTTTAGAGAATTCTTGTTTTGTAATCAAGAACAAATGAAGTAAGCGGGTTTTTTGTGTTTAGTTCTACAACGGAGCTGATGCCTCGAACTAGATTGAATTATGAACAAAGTACAAGGGCCTATGTGCAACAATGGCAACCTGGACCAGGATGTTTTGAAGATAAACGTGATAAAGCCCTGATGGCACTACGCACTTCTGGACCATGGAGGTTTACAAAAGATACTGCTCTTTCAATGGTATTCCCAAAAATAGATTACACACAAGTCAAGACACTATGCCACATAAAGTAAACAGGAGTAAGCCAAGTAGAGCTAAAACTCATTGGACTCGAGCACCCGGTTATGTTATATTTTCAACGCCCAGCCTTTTGAACGTTCATGATAACTCTGCGCAATCATGTTGATTGCCAGTCCCTTGTAGTCTTCTACAAACCTGCTCAAATAATATCATACCTAAAGCGTGGTGTAAATTTTAGGGTAAGAAAAGCTCTAACTTTTTCATTGTTATTAACATTGCCATTAGTGCATGACTAAACGCTTTGTTATGTCATATCATTGCGATGAGCACTAGCAAACCTTTCCGGTTCAGCCCCCCATTCGATGCATCGATCGTTGCTAATTAATATCAATCTAGATAAAAAAATGACGTCGCGGGGATATCAGAACTCGATCTGGATTTTTTTTTTGTTTGGAGGGTTCACGGTCTATTACCTGTTTCTGTACTGAGCAACAACAATGTCGTTATCTTTTTTTAAGAGCCCCCTCGTAAATTGAGCGCATGTATCACTTATTTCAAAACATTGCTACTACTTTAGTGTTCAATGGTCGGATGCCGTGCCCACCCAATTCGAATAAATGGGATTTCAAAATCTTTTCTTGAATCAATGATTGAGTTTGTATTGTTAATAGAACTTGGAGCAGCAATACCTGGGGTCAATATGAAACCAAAACCTTTTTGTCGATGCCCCCTTCTAATATTCCATGATGATAAAAAAAAAAAAAAAAAAAAAAAAAAAAAAGCCTGTTATGGGTTTCCAAAAAGGGTTTAGAGAAAAAACCTTATGCCCAATAAAAAAGCAACGACAAAGGGTTGCGGTTGCCACCCCAGACTGGGCTTTGGCTTCCCGACTTTCTGTTGAGACGAATGGGAGGAATTCAATGATAGCCACATTGTTGCGCAGGGATGATAAATGGCAAAATTATTATCAGATACTTGTAATATATACCACATATGGCTTAAATGCCGATTCTAAGTAGCCAAACCACAGAGACTCCATATGCAGTACCTGGCAATGGCTGTTTAGGAGGTTTCAAAGTGACCTAATTTTCAACTAATAAAAAAAGTTAAATACGAGCTGTAAAACTACGAGTGACTAATGCGTACAGTGGCTTCAAGCTAATAAATTTGACTGTTGTTGATTGCCCAATACTGAATAATGAGACTAAACAACGCGTGGCTACTGGCCAATGCTGAAACATTTGGAATTGTGCGTACACACATATACAAAACTTGTAAACAATAGGAAACAAATTCAGTGTGCTGATTTGAATTTAGAAAGTACCATCAACAAAATACAATCTTTGTGATGCCAATCCCAAAATGGATGTGAGATTTTAGATCTAGACCCGTTGATAAAACAAAAAATGTTTGCGTTTTGCTAGTTGAGTACACGTAACTTTGGCCCAAAATACACACAGCGCCAACAGAAAAGTAGCTAGTCAAGGGCTGCAAATGGCCAATGAATTTGGGCATTGAATGCACTAGCCCTTTGAAACTAAGCTTGCCCGCCTGGGGGTTCGGTCAATGCTTGCCTAACTTGCGGACTGGGGTTGGTGCGCGTAAAAGTCTCACAGTTATGGGTGCTGTGTGCGGTTTCACTTCATATTGCCGCAAATACGATCAACCTCTGAATGAACCATCACACCCAAATTCAAATTCTGGTAAAAGGGGGTACCCTGGAAACTAAAAAAGACTTGCTGAGAATAAACTAGCCTGTCAATTCGGATGGTTAAAAGGACTATGCAGGCATACGTAGCCCGGAAGTAACGTTACACTTACTGAATAACAATATCTATTACAAACAATTTTTTGAAAGAACATGCATTAACATGACTCTGGCAATGTAGTTTTAACTTGAACACAATGGGTCCTTGATGATAAATCCAAGCCTTTCTTAAACGAACCAAGTTGCTACAGGTTTGAAAGATGGTGCGACTTGTGGTCAAGACCGGGTGCAACTTTTGGTCAAACATTGTTTTGTCAGGGTCTCAGGGGGGCCTTTTCTATAGACTAGCTGATTTTCTATTTGTAGACTTTCACACGCCTAGTGCTAGCAGTAGAACCAGAAAGTCGTCCGAATAAGTCACAGTGTGGTTTAACTTTTGACGTGATCTGAGTCGACCCCATGTAAGATTGCTCGCGTGCTTGACCTACCCATGCCGTTACAACGAGTTTTGTAACTTATGTAGTAATATAGCTAGTTGCAAAATTACAGGGTTGCTGGCCAGCAAAACAGCCTGAATCTGGAGTTTTTCTGCAATATTTTTTCCAGGTTCTAATGTTTATGGCTAACTAAAACTCCGATTCAATACTGTTTTCACCATAAAAGATATATGAAGTAAAATAAAAAAGATTTGAAGTATGTGGAATTACTGTGTTTAGCTGGCGCTCGATAGCCAATCATTCCAAAGTACTGACAGTATGACTGTGCGTTTTTTTTAAATATATCTTATGCTTTTAAAATACATAATTGAACCCAGGCTAGGGTGTTCAGCATTTATAACGGATAGAATAAGAAAAGGGGGGCGCTGATCTAATTATTTGTTTGTCCTAGATTATTGCAACTACAGTAAAGATCTTTCTAGGCTCCATTTCTTTTTTACCAAGTATGAAGGCGTCTGTGATATAATAGTATTTGTGAAGGGGTAAAAGAGTTAAAGCTCAGGCATTTCCATTAGATACCCATCGATACCCGTTGTAAAGGGGGTTGAATCCTAGTCATTTATCCAACAAGGTCTGCTGGCTAAAAGAGCGTACGTCTTTTTTTGCTTGAATCACAGATAATTATAACCGCAAGTAGTGGGCTTTTTGGAGATATTTGGATCTAAAGTACGTGGACATATTATGGTCCTTAACGTTTGAGCAAGATCCAAAAGCTCTATAGCATTAGTTTAGTTATTTCATCGTGATGAAATAAAGGGTCGCAAGGTTTCATTACATGCCAACTCAGGTTTCTAGCTTTGCCACCCTTGACAATAATTTGACTTCCCCACTTCGGCGTAGAGAGAGTTACGTCTATAGAGCAACTAAATTCTGCGTGACAATCACGACGCTAAATATATCAACATATGTGAAGATCTGCTTTTTTTTTTTTTTTTTGTAACCTTATCTGAAAATTTTTATTTGCCAATGTTTTAGATTAGGTCTAAGCGTATTTCTTGGTTAGCGCGAATTATTCTTAGCAGCAGCTGAAAGAAAAAAAAAAAGCTAGTGCCATCAATCTGTTAGCTGCATTAAAAGAAGTCATACTAGTAGAATGGCTTAGTTTTAGGTCGACAGAGTAACAATTAAAGCGAGAATTAGACTTCCATAGTTACAACACAGTTGACAAAAAGGGTTCTACTCCTCCGTTTCAATTGTTGTTTTTATGCCAAATGCACTCGTTTTGCCAATACGATGCCACTTTACAAACTCTTTGCCACAGTAGTAACGCCGCAACAAGCACAAGATGGAGCTGAGACTAAACCGACTTTCGACCCGATCTGGCCTACCAAAGGGCCGGGCAAAGCTAAAATGTCACTTTTAAGCTTAGATTTGGCCTCTTTGCATGAGGTACAAGCAACTTTATTAAAAACTTACATGGCAGCCCACCGCATCAAAACAACAAATTTGGAAGAAAATCAAGCTAAACTTAAATAGGGTTGTTTTGTCGAAACCTTAAACTGAGCTCTAAAAAAAACACACACACTTTGTTTAAAAAAAACTACAAAACAAAGAGCTATTGGGAATGACTACTGTTGTAACTATTTTCAAATTATTTTCTGTATATTTTTTGGTTTTTGGTGAATTACAAATTTTGCAAAAAAAAAATTTTTTTGCACGGCAACGATTGTGGTTGTCAAGGGTATGGATGAAAGCTAATGCTTTAGCCGGAATGCATGTTTTTCCGGGTGTATCTGTGCGGGGTGTACGTGATTTGTGGGCGGAATAATAAAAAAAAAAAAAAAAAACAGACCCTTTGAGTTTTGCCGGCCCGCCAGCTACGTTTTTGAAACATTAAACTATTATTGAGTCGATCGAATGCTTGCTTGTTTAGGCCTGATTGCAGAAAAAAAATTCTCCGGATAATAATTCAGCGGGTTTTTTTTTATCCAGCAGTCAAAACAAGGTTTGTACTGTTGCCACGGATTCTTTTTTGCTCATTATAACTACGACTCTACGCTAATAAGCTGTCAGTATATGAGCTTGATGAATTATAAGGCTACATAGACAGAAAAGTCAAATGATTTTTCCGGGGAATGTGATCGCTGATAATTGCTAAAAGAATTTATTTCTTTAAAATATAAACGCTCGAACTTTGTTGCTCAGTTCCGCTGGCTGCCTTTTGCTTTGCAATCTGGATGCGAACCTACACAAAAGGGTTTAAGCAGTGTGCACTAAATTGGGCCTCTGAGCTTTTTTTCTCAAAGTTCAAGTTTTGGAGAGTTGATATATAGCGGCTATTGATAACTGAAACCGGGACAACTTTCGGAAGAAAAAAAGAAAAGCCAAATGTAAATATGAATAGACTAAAGGACCCTAGCGGGACGATATCACGGCTTTATTGACTGATTGATTCTGTACTATCCTTAAATGTTTAAAAAGAGAAGCACGCATATTTGGCTCTACCGGGGTCTCAATAGCAGTTGTCGGTGTAGTTTTTAAGACTCAACAAAAAGAGTAGGGTAGGTGGCAAGTTGATATTACCCTCCACCATGGTGATCTTTGGACCTATATTCTAAAGGTCTAGACGTAAATTAACACTACTGATAAAGCGGTCTCAAGATCACTTGCTAACTAAGTTTCATTTCATGCTGACACAGCCTAGCCGCATGTTTTTTTTTTTTTTTTCGAATACAATGGGGACTTGAAATCAGATCGAACAAACAAAAGATACTTTAAAATAGATTTTACCAGTTGGTAAAAAGAAAGCCAATACGGTGTGCAAGCCGCCCACCATGAATAATTGAAAAGAAAAAAAAAGGTTTTTTTTTCGAAAAACCTGTGAAACTTTTTATTGAGTAGAATACAACTGAATTCTACACAAATTGAAAATTTTTTTTTCTTTTTGCCCAGCAAAATAAAAACAACACTTTACCAGTAGATCTGTACATATTGGTGCCTTGTATTTTTTTCAATATTTTTTTCAATATTTTTTTTTTTTTTTTTGCAATTACGGCCAACAAAGTTTATTCATGGTGGGCAGTGGTACAAGTTGACATAGTGGTTGAAAACAGCACGCAAAGTTGCAGGGTTTCACAAACAAGCACATACAATCGATGCTAAAAAGTTTTTTTTTTTTTTTAAAAATAAGGGTTTTCTATCTTTTAACCTTTAAGACGAGGCATCGTTACTGCAGACTGAATTAGTTTGGCCGAACAAGCGTATTTGATTTCTGTTCTTGCAGGCAGGTTTCTCGAAGCTTTGACTCTGAGAGCCTTTGTGAAGCTGCACCATGTTTTAACCAATACAAAAAGTTGACAAAATCTATCCACATTGAATATTTGGACTGTACAAGTCATTTTTAGCGACTCCCAAGGTTTATTTTTACTATTGCAAAGTCCGTGTTGAATAATGGTAATATTTCACAATAATATTTTACTAAAAGTGTACGCATACGGAGAAAAAAAATATACACATAGTGGAACTAACTATCTCATTCCAGACCAATGGTACAGGTAACATAATTATCCACTCTGGTGTACAGAAAAAAAGCATGGTGATCAACATCAAGCAATGAGATGGGCTGGCCTCAGCGGCGTCATTTGCAAATCAAGGCCGGACTTGATAAAAGCAATAGATGTCTAGGGTCACGTGTTATATGGCCATAGTTTAAAAGTAGGCGGTTTGACGCTTGGGCGGACCGAATTGATAGTAATAATAATACTAACAGTAACAATAAATAGTAATAAATAATGATAAATAAAAAAAGAGGGGAGATTAATATTTTTACGCCATATCAGAGCTTTGATAAAATGAAACCAGAATGTGAAACCCTTTCAACATGTATCTGGTTAGCTTATATTGTTCGGACCTTGGCATTCCCCTATCCTAGAGTTTACTGAAGGGGTAAAAGGATCCGGATCTTCCCATATATTCAAACCTCCATGTCTTATCTTTTGTCAATGTTATGCGGGGTTCATTAAGATGGCAGGGTGTAAATAATAACAGCGGTTTGGGGGGACCTTTGATGTAGATCTGAGTGGGATGTAGGGTTGCAAGGGAAGTGAGGGGTCGATGGGCAACAAGGCCTGCCTTGTTATGGTACGTACTTATCAGTAGTCCAAACACAAGTATTCGTAATTCTCCGGATTCGGTGGGTTTGTATTTTTAGTCCCTTAATCAACATAGCATTACCTTCACGGCGGTTTGCATTCCACCCTATCAACGCTGTCCAGCCTCGTCTCAAACCTATACCAGTGGAGACAATATTTTATTCATGCATACGCAAGTTCATTATTCTGTCTTGGAGAGTGAAACCACCAATAGCAGGCCTAGATTATAATTTGTAATGCATTACAGCCTATTTAATACTCAGTTGAGGCTTATATGCAACCGTGCGAATGAGCAACCTGGCGTCATTATGGATAATACTGTGTTCTTGGGGGGGTTGCTCGCAGACCCTGCCTCGGCCGAGGGAGCTCTCAACACCACTTTACAAGCTGATGGTACCTGAATGGACTCATTTCAAAGAGCCGCGGGAATTGGCCCTTTGTAAAAAAAAAATATGAGTTGCCAGCAAACCAGCATGACGACAAGAGTAGCTAGTTTTAATCAAGATGATCTCTTAAACTTTAGACCTTTCTAGTATCCAAACTAGCCAGAATAGAGCCAAGAGACCAGCGGCTCGATGAGCCCCGAAGACAATAGTGAACTGTCAAAGATTCCAAAATAAGAATTAACAGCTATACTCATTGTACTTATGAGGGGGACCACGGTGATTATGCTTGAGGCTCATTGCAAACTAGGCTACAAACTTCAATGCGTCAATGTCGCAAATTCTTTTTTTTTTACTGAACCAACACGTGTCAGTAGTTAGAGGGAAATAAAAAAAAAGGATGTAGAAAAGAAATCAAAAAGATCAGGGTCGCAATTTAGAAGTATCATTTGCTTACGACGCTATGCAGGGTTATTAGTGGTCTATTGTGCCTGCATCGTTTTCATCTCCGGCAATCCCCCGTTAGGTTGTCCTTTTGAATGAAGGTGTTTTTACATTTGGTAGTTCCTGGTGTAAGACATGTTGTCAGGCCCTGAGCAAACCCTGGCTTCCACAACAGCCCACAAAATTCAATTACGCCGAGCTGATACCAGAATTTCGACTTGGAGGGGGCCTAGAAAGAGAGGGGAAGAGAATTGGATCCTCGTAAATTTTATCTGGCATAGTTGAACCCTTGACTTAGCCGTATTTGGTATGAGTGCGCAAATCTGATTCTCTTGATAGGACTGCATCTTTGACAATATGGCTTAGCAACTGACACCTAGCTCCTGGTAACTATATTTTATCACTGCAGGTTGAGAAAGTCCATGGGATGAAGCCAAGCCCACGAATCCATACGCCGTTCCAAAGGGTTGGATGACTATTATTGCAATAATCGCAGCAGTTATAGACCCACTAGTGCTATGGTAGGGTCCTTGGCTATGCAATAAGGTATCCATTCACACGCAGCAAATCATGTAGGGACCTTCCATGTCTCTGGGTTGCTAAAACCAAGCTAGGCAAGTGCTCGACCTTGAAAGGTGTGAAACCATATCGATAAGCGCTGCACTATCTTTAGAGGTCTGAACTAATGGGTATTTAGAGTGGTTCTCATGTGGAAAGATAGCATAGATAGTACTTCTCGCGTTATCTTTATGTTGGGACTAAGGTAATGCGTTGAGAGAAAACAAAAATCATTATCTCCGGCTGGGCTTGGTCAGGCTAATGTTGCTGTTTTAGAAATTGAGTTACAAAATAAACTTTGTGTTGGTGAGGCTGTGCTGTGATTGTGCTCAACCTAAATAGGTGACAATAGTTGAGATAAACGCGGTCTTTGATTTCAATTATGTGTATCAATTTGTATTCTATCGGCGATAAACATTTACTCGAAAAAAACTCAAGTCTTAGATATACTGAGTGCATTGTCATAGGTTTGAAACATGGAAATTTAACCATGGTGCACACCGTGATAATGCCATTAATAATCCTAGTGGGCTATATGGTGTAATTAGTTAAACCTGACAGAATTTGCCATTGCTCATTTTAACTATGGTTGGAATGCATGGTAATATTGTGGGCAGTCTTGGCAAAAAATAAGATAATTATTCGTGCAGTTTGTCAGTCCACAATACTATAACAACTCCTGGGAAATAATAATAATAATACGCTGAGTGATTGTGGATCTGTGCCTAGTTGAACTGGCTTACTTCTGTTTGCTGCCCAGAATACCTTCTTTCAACAAAAGGAAAAAAGAAAATGGGGTTATACATTGTTTTGTTTCGGCCATGGCAGTTGAAGCAGTTCTCAGCAACATCCATAAGTTGCTTGCTCTTTTTGCTCACAAAATGGCCCTGCTGTTAAAGGGTTCATTTTTTTCAAAAAAAAAATTCAAATAGATCGGTTTTGACGAGGTTTACTAGGCAAACGTTCAGGTTGTTTGGCTGGGAAAGCCATTCTTGCCGACACTAATCACGCTCATTATCCTGGAGCCTGCGTCATTTCTGGTTCGTAGTGCCAGATCTAATCTTGTAAGAGTTAGCACCTAACCCCGTAATTCATGTCCTTGGTTCAAAATTTTGTTTTTTTAAAAAAAAGAATCTTTTGTGGTTTTGATATGAGATGGAAACCATGCCCTGTTTCAGTTAAACTGATTGCAACAAGTCGCTATTCATTCTTTTTTTGGTGCTATTTCCACAGGGCTCGTAGCAGCAACGTGTTGCCGATACGCTGCCACTTAAAGGAATGTAGTAATGTAGATAAACATAAAACTTTCAAACTTAGTATGGCAGGATAGATAGTTTAAGTCACTCATTACCCCTCCTTTTCGTTTCATTGTTGCCAAATATTACATGTATTAATGGAGGTCGGTACGTGTGGAAAAGAGGATGTAAGCAGCATGGCGGCTTAGTTGTGTGGTAAACTCTCATGTACTGGGGTATACAACTTACTCGAAACTAGGCCGAAAAACCTTTTCTTTTAGAAACTCTTCTTGGCTAACCTTATTTTCCGAAAAAAAAAACTACACTATTTATGGTTGGCCATAACTTGTTCACTATTTGGTGCTTTTTTTTTTTGTTGGCCCCTCGCATAGCATTACTAGGGCACAAGGTGTCCCAATAATAAAAAGAAAATGAAAAAAAGGGTTTTGTGAAATACTAATGGACTGTTCAGAACCGCTGTGTTGGCGGACGCTAATTTTAACTGTTGCATTGGTGTACGCACTATCGCCACATTGGCTGCTTTGTTGTGCGCCCTTTATAGTGACGACTAAATTTGAAAATCAACATCAAGAGCTCAGGCATTTTGACTTTGCTGACAATATTTTCTACTACATGGTAATACTGAGGGTTTAAAAACCTCAATTAAAAAAAAAACCGCCAGCTTTTATCTGCTCAACATGCTGTGGCCCACTCATTAAATTGACTTTAAAGGGTCCTACGCAAAGGTACCCTAAGACTCCTCGGTAACTAACACTGTTGTACGTGTACAGCTTTTGGTGTTTTTTTAAAGGCTGGTGGACTGCGGTTCCTGTGCTCGCCGTCGTCCATCGGGCCACGCCAAATTTGCAAAATATGGTGCGAGCACAAGTGTGGTTTATAGGCTCTCGCGACAACTTCACACCGAATTGGCTGATTTTTCCTCATGCATTGTGGTACATGCGCACGTATTGTCCTTGTTGTGCCGTTTCAAGCTTAGACGATTTACATTGTGTGTTGTTCCTATACACACAAAAAAAACCTTGTACAAAAACAAAAGAAACTTACATCCACATTAGTACTGGCTGTGTCTATTTTTTCTCTCTACAGTCAGCCTTTCTGCAAATGGCGTGAAAAAAAAAGAAAAAAAAAGAAAAAAGCTTTGTCATCTCCTGTGTCTAGATTATATCATCAAAGCACCCTAGAATGGGGCTTTTTATTCCGGAGGTGTTTGTACACACATATTATTTCACAAAAACGAGAAAAACTAAAACTTTTTTTTGTGAGTAACATCACCAGTTGGTAAAGGTTTTCTCGCACCGTATTGTATTGCTAGAAACCCTTGACAACCCAATCAAACACATCTCCAGTTTTTTTTTGAAAAATAAAAACCATGGGCCTTGATAGGGTTTGCGGACTGAAGAAAAAATACCGGCCGCTTTGGAGTTAAACATTCAAGCGCAAAGTCCGAAATTTTGAAACCTCTCATAAAAGGGAACGCTGTAAATTTTGTTCAGGTTATCTGGTGTGAGGAAAAAGTACTGCGAATATACCGCAGGAGACGACGCCAGCACTTTCTAGTAGTTGTGATAAAGATAAGGCATTCACGTGACATGTCAAAGCACCCAAGCCATACGAGGCTGACAGCTGCACAAGCAACAGTACGGGCAAGGGTTTTAATGTCACAGGTCAAGAATTGCTGTGGGTGCTTGTGTCGGTCCCCCGTGGGGTTTTACACACTGGTAGGGAACGGCAGCTCCGCATTAATGCTCCTTATCAGCAATTTACACCACATATTCACCCTGTATCTTGATGCACAAGATGTTGTTCTGTTTATCTTTTTGTTGGATTTTGGCATTTGTTTTTAATTTATTTTTTTTGTTTTTATTCACTTTTCTTTTTTGTATCCTTCACCATAATAACGGTTTTTATAATTTCTTTTTCTTGGATTTAATTTTTGTTTTCCATATACTAAGCTGCTTTAGATTTTCTTGGAACATTTCTTTTGAAAGAGCTCTTTTTTTTTTTTTGGATGAAAAACTTTGATTAGAGCATTGAGGAAAGTGTTTTTTTCTTTCTTTCACTAGGATTTATATAAACCCAGTTCTCTTCCCGACATTAACTCCAAAAAAAAGATTTTCTTCCTTGCTGAGTTCTTCGTACTTTTCTATCCTTTCTACCTATCTTTGGTTTGCTTTCTTTTTTTTTGTCAGTGTCAGTAACCCCGAGGCCTATCTATCATCAGTATGCCTTACATCGCACCTGCCAAGCCTGCACCGCTCAAGAGAAATGAATCTTATCACAGTCTAAAAGGTAACCTTTCAGTCATTACATCTCCCACTACTCCTACCCCCGCCAACGAGCCATCAACATACTCGCCCAACTCAAATACACTCTCTACTAAGTTTCTTACCAAAACACCCCGCGGATATCCAATCAAGTCATGCTCGGCTCTTTCATCACCAACCGAATCTTTCTCATCTGCATCATATGATTCATCTTCAGCATCTTCATCAACTTCATCATTAGATGATGATTTTCAAACCTCGCTTAACGATCTACAGCACGCCGTGAGCAATATAGTCCCCAAGTATGCAAAGCTATCGCCTGCGCTGCCATTTTCTCTTTCTTCTACAGCTACTACGTCGGCCTCTTCTACCACTACAATTAGCACGTCATCATCCATGTCTACTCTCATGCCCCCATCTCCAATTACATCTTCGTCAGAAACTTCACCTATTGTCAGAAAAAAATCTGGTGAGCGCGTCAAGTCCTCTTTGAAGTTGCCAGCTCTTGTTCGTCATCAGAGTATGCCTGCTCAATCTAAGTTCGTCCACTTTGACGTCAATCTTGAACAAGTGCGTCACTTTTTGCATTCAGAAAAACCCGCTGCTGTCAGCTCGCCTACATATGATTATACCAAGCGCCCAGAGTTTCACTGGGGCTCAACAGATTCAGAATCTGAGACCGACTCAGACGAGGAGGAAGATCCTCGTGAGGGTTACCAGCGATATCTCGACCGCACTGAATGGCACATTGCGGTTCCCAACTTTACATCACCGGACATCGCCCATGAATCCCGCATTGTGTACGTTGAAAACATTTTCCTAACCAGTGATAAGACCAAGCTTATCGGGCACGTAGCTGTCAAGAACCTTGCATTTGAAAAGCATGTTTCCATTAAATACACTTTGGACAACTGGAAGACGATAACTGAGTTAACAGCAGAGTACAATGATGATGTGCGTCGCAAGCACCGAGCAGCTGGTTATGATCGGTTTAGCTTTGCCATCACCATGGCTGACCTTCCACAGCAGGCCACTACTGTGACTAAATCACTCTTTTTCTGTGTACGCTATGTTTGCAACAACACTGAGTACTGGGATAACAATCATGGTGCCAACTACCAAGTTGACTTTTCCCGGGTACCCAAGCATAAGACACAATCCACCAGCAATCGTCTTCCCACGCGACCACGCCGGTCCAATTCAGTTGATAACCCCATGCGCATTTATGATGATGTGCTGGAATCCACCAAGAAAAATGAGTTCAACTCGCGCTATGATTTCAACGACTCTATCCTTAAAAAAATTAATTCCGGACCCCAACATGTGGAGAGCAAGCTTGCCTTGAATGCTAAGACCTATCAAGAATTGATTGATAGTTATTGCTTTTTCAAGGGTCCTCAGACTACGCCAACTGTGGCTGCCATGACACCACGCAGCCTGACTCCAGAGCACATGTATGATCATCCACAGTGGAGCAGCGTGCCAGTATAATGAGATTACTTTTATAATGAATTATTTATTTGAATAAACCAAAAGTTACAACATTTAATACAAAACTGCAACATCAAAGTAAATTGTGTAGACTTGTGAGCTTGTCAAGAAAACATTGGTGAGCAAGTTTATGGGAAAGATCAATGAGCCCTATGGCGAAATGTTTATTAAAACCAGCTGGGGATTGTGCACTGTACCTAGAAGTAAGTAAATTTTATGAGTTTCCATTTGATAAATTAGTAATCAATTTATTATTATGTTGTTGTTTGTTTTGTTTCTTTTTTTCTCTCTGATATGATATCGTAGTAGCAGGAGTAGCGACAATAATTCTTAATTTTCCTGTAAAGCTTTGTTGAAAAACAAACAACAATATAATGTAGTAGTTGACTGTAGGTTATGTCTATTCAAGATTGAAAAGAAACAGGCTACAATTGGCTTTGATTTCAAAGGGAATTGTTTTTTTTTTTTTTTTTTTTTTTTTTTTTTTTTTTTTTTTTTTTAAGTGAGACTTTAGAAGAGAATGATCGTGATGAAAGAAATCTCCAAAAGCAAAGAAGCCCTTGTCCAGAGTTCCTAGCAAGCAATCAGACAGAACATTGATAATTAGCAGGTGTTCCAAGCCCAAATATAGAACAGTACAAACAATGATGAAGGATGAGCATATATATTAACCAGCAGATTGTTGCCGGGTTCCGCCCGTCTGTTACTAGTCAAGTTATTGATAAGCGGACAACTAAAGAACACGACATATTCATAGATATTGAACACCGAAATTAAATTTGCTCACTGTCTTGATAAGAAAAGATTTTGAGGTATAAAGGACTGTTAGCAACCCTGTCATTATCTTTTTTTTTTTTTTTTTTTTTTTTTGGTTTTGGTTTTTGGTTTTTTGCGAGCAAGGCCTTTGCTCATAGTCATTTGCCTCATTTCCTGCTGCTAATTTTTTCGCCAGCGTGTCTTACGTAATTGGTAATGCCAGCATACTCCACATATATATATATAAAAAAAGGAAAGTCTGATCAAAGTTACGGTAAATGCCAAATATGATGAGTTAATCCGGTAGGATCCTGACAATGTTAGCTTGGGGGAGGATAAAATTTACTGTGTTTTATGGGACAATAGGAATTGTCATGTAATTATTTTTTTTTCTTTTTTGTTGACAGGTAGTTGAATTCACCATAGCAGCATGGTTGGATTTGTTTGGCGGAAACTCTAGTAGTATTAAACTGTTACAATAGGCATGATTAAACGGGCATTTCTTTGGTACAATGACTGTATGTTGACACTACCCAACTCTAGAATGTTTTCAGGTCATTGTGTCAGGATACAATGTATTTTGGCTGGTTGCGATTGCATATAAAATGATTTCCATCCAGGTGATTCTTAACAGTTCAGTCGTTAATAGCATATAAAAGTGCTGGGTCTTAGCAATAAAGCGTCAAATATTACAGTACAAGTTGTTATCATCAATCATCTTTTGTTCTTTTCATAACAAATTAACAAGATAGTTTACCTTGACAATATAGTCTGTTCAAAATTATTTTAATTTGGGGTTTTGAAATTATATCTTTTTCATAAATTCTTAGCGAGTATTAGTAGTGTTTGCAGTTTTATCAATCTTATGTATATCACAGGCTGGTTAATCTCTATGACTCCAGTCAAAGTACATATTTGTTGCTAGAGAAAAACAATACTGATAGCAGATTTCCCTCAACAAGAATCATTTATGAGGGATTCAGCGGCATCAGATGTCAAAACTTATGATATGCGTTATCACTGTTACCTTGCCATTCTCATAGACATGAATATTTTCCATCTCATGTCTGCTTTGTATACCACCTTGTTTGACCATTTTGTAACTATTTGATAAAAAGACAATAAGCTGATTATCTATCTATAGACAGCATTACCACCTGTTGGCATGGTCTAACTCCCATTTGGGTCTGGACCAATCGTTCAAAATGAAGTAGACATTGTTTGATTCCCATCTGCAGAGGTTCATTGGCGGCAACGCCCTGTTTCCATAAGCATCAGGGTACCTATAAAAAAAAGAATTAAAATATGAGAAATTAATTTTTTTTTGACGTGTTACCCCATTAATAACCCTGAGCTGGTTGTACCTACCAAATTATGGTGCCATGAGCCGTAATTGGATGGCCCTTTGGGTTAGTGTCAGGCCCTCCCGTCTCCCCTTTTTATAGCCAGTCGTGGCGAAATCAATACTGCAATTGTCGGATTACCAACAAAAAAAAAAAAAAAAAAGAAAAAAAAAAGAAAAGCCTTTGCGATGCTCTTCACGTGATGGCTCAGCGTGTTCCCATCTGCAAAACAACCACGTCTGCCTAAATTGGACTTGTAGCTTGCAGATGTGTTGATTGAATAATTGGCACCATCTTTATTTGAACTGGGCTATGCCTAATTAAAGGTCTGCACGATTTCTAAAGAGCACAGGAGTAAGAAGAACTCAACGTCTAATCTAAAGACTAAGCTCCTGGTTTTTGACAGAGTATTCCGACTTCTATTGAAGTCTCTATGAGACTTTTGGCTATATTGTGGACATTTGAACATCTTTGCGCCTACAAGATTGGAGTGAAGAGACCCACGTTCACTGCAAGTTTTGCTAGTGTACTCTTCACGGCAAGTAATAGCCCTGCGATTCAGGTAATTTGGTCTTATTCATCAATCTTTTATTAAATCTGTAGTGACTTCAAACATATCTCTAACAGTTTTTAAATTGTTTTTTTTTCTCGGACGTTTTAGGAACCATCATCTGGGTCTGGACTCTGTGTAAGAATATGGTATAGTGATTTTCGCAGGTCCATTCGGTTGCCTTTTTGCGGAATTCATCAGCCAGATTTCGAATTCAACGTTGAATCCTTGCTTCTGCTTTTCTGTACGCTTATATCTGCTTATGCTTGATCTCCTGCTAGAGCCATCTACTCTGCAACTTATAAATAGAATAGCAGAGTCTAGAAACTCACAAGATACTATATTTTCTCTTGAGTACTTGGGTATACACGTTTGACTGAAATATTGGTATGCGGGGCCTTGGACAGTTTGAAAACAAGCGGCAAATAAAGTGAGTTTAAAGGAAATCCTACTGTGACATACGACTATTTATTCAGCTGACGGGCAGTGCAATTGTATTTTTTTAATATTTTCTAGTATAACTTATTAGTAAAATAAATGGCATATATTGATACTAGCATCGGGTTGATAATTGGCCTACAGAATCTGTGTAAAAATTATCTTCAACTTGTGAAGCAGACGCATTTAACTACATAAATTAGTTTAAAATAAAGTATTATTTTCAGCAGTTTCAGGGTATTTGTGTGATATTGGATTGAAATATTTTTTTTTGGTTGCGTCAGGTTAACATCTGTTGCCTGTCTCGACTTTGGTTATTTTCACTATTAATGGCCCGATGATCTAGTACTGTAGCCATACAACCAGGTAAAGACTTTGGTTTCAATATTATTTACGTCTATAATATTTTCTTTCAGAGTCTATCGAGATTCAAAGATTCAAAATTTGCCATCCTGGGGCCCGAGGAATTGGTACTGATAGGTTGGTTTCTTCAGTCATGTAAATATACATATTGAAACTTACAAGGATTTTTCTACTGAAAGAACTTTTTAGAAGTCTTGATTCATGTCTTTTTAACTTCACTAAAGTTCAGTGACTTTGAAACTACTTTGAGTATAATTATAACCCAATATCTAAAATGTTTAATTTAGACAAAAAAAAAAAAAAACTTTTTTTTACTTACCAAAATATCATCACAATACGGTTGTCAAGCGATATAGTTGGAGCCGTTAAATTTTTTATGTAGTAATCAAAAATCGCTTCCCAAGCCGACAAAAAAGAACCCTCCACTTTTTGGAGTATTTAGGGTATGGCGGTTAGTTAGCCAGATACAATAGTACATGTTACAAAAGTTCTCTACCATTCCATACTGATATCACGGGATTTACTGTTATCATTTTTTTTTCCCATCAGCAAGAGAGGTTCATTAGACTGAGCAGCATTGTATAGCCCGACAATCTTCAAAATACAAAGCTTATACAATATATTTTTTACTATACACCTGCATTGATAGACCCTGGCATTATGATGACCTAACGATTTTCAGGACTTGACCACTGTAAAGATTTCAGCAATTTGACCTCGGAGACGCGTCTGGTGTGTTAAGCAAGGTTTATATCAGGCCCATGTTCATACAGATATAATGAACGCATATATCAATTCGTTATCTCACAAGAGGGTTGACTTTGATTAGAATATTTAGCAGTCACTCAATGGTTGAGGTATAAAAGACTAGAGCTGAATATTCATACATGTAGTTAGATTGGTTTAAATTTGCATCACTACTAATCTCTATTGAAAGCAGTCTTCTAAACTAAAACCGGTTGAAACGTTATCTATAGAGAGAGTGTGGACTGTTTCCTACATTTGCAAAAGCAAGCGACAGAAAGAACCTTTTAAGAAAAGAAAAAAATAAAGAATATGGTGATGTTTCACATAATCACATAAATTCCAAAGGGTATCGCATTATAAAAGTTCTGCACGGTATCCTGAAGCCTGCATGACCACATCAGCTACTATACTGTTTAGTGATTTTTAGTTTTCTTGGATGGCATGTAATAGGCCTCAGCTGAGGACATTGTAGTACCGACAAATGAGACTTTGATAAATAATCACAATATCCATCAATGCGCGTCCAGGTATCTTTCATTTGTACTGTTTGAAACTGCAGGGCATAACTCCAATGTCACTATTCTGGAGAACAAGGCTTAGACTTCTACTTGGTCCTGATACTACTCCAACCCAGCTGAGACCCATGTATCCTACACCTAAAAAAGCAACCATCTAGAAGAGACTTATTGTCACGAAAATGAAAGCCGGAATTAACGGGACGGGTGTTTCTAAAACTTCATTTGACACGCGCAGCTTGACCTGCAAGTGCCATATGTTTTTTTTTTTTTTGTTTTCTTTCTGCAGCTATAGTTTCAAACAAAGGCACAGCTTATCCAACTAGATAACGGAATCACGAAAACGACACTATTGTTTACTGTAGTAGGTATTTCCGGGGTTTGAGCTCTGGTTATACGTCTAAATGGTGCCTACCTAGCCTTTTCGAAATGCTAAAGCAGTGGTATTTTCTATTTTGGCTCCATGTATACGAGTAATCATTACCTGATCATATGATTATCTGTGGCCATTTTAAACCTGTGGAGTGTCGGGCTACGTTAATTATTACAAAGTTTTTGGTTTTGAAATTTTGAGAATTTATTATTGCTCATAGAAACACAATTTATATCATAACCCCTGGTCCCACAGACTCGTAAAGCCTGTCCAAAACATCCAAACCTGGAATTTCAGGACAATTAATAAGATCAATAAATAGAACTATAAGGTTAGACCCCACCTTCATCTGAGCAAAACCGTCAGTGATGCATCATTTGGCTTGTGAAATGTTAGTTTATGTACTCATCAGGAAACCATTCAGGCCAGCCTTGCTCGTTATCGCTAAAGTACCGCTCTACAAGCGCCTGTGCACTGAGAAAAATTCTAGGCACGCCATGTCCACCAAACCCAGCCAACACATATAACCCATTGTTGGTAGCATTCCCATTTGGTTTGAGTTGGCCTACAAGCGGATTTCCATCCTTTGTAAAGCCCATAATGCCAGTCCATTCTTTAACCTTTTTAGTTGAAGGTGCTGCACGACCGTTGGGGAGAACTCGGGACTTGAAAAAGTCACCAAGTGTAGAAGAAACATCGGAATCAATACCATTATCGTCCTCAAAGTTAGGGCCTACCTGCTGCTCAGGGCCATATCTTCTGCAACCACCGTATACCAGATATCTCTTTTTACTAGCTGTGGTTTCATCGTCCTGCTCAAGTTGAACACAGTATTCATCTTCCCAGTTCAAATTTGTGCCTGATATTGGTGAATTATCCTCCCTGTCAGTTGAAATTAGTTCATGAGCAGAGACCTGACCTCGGACAGGATATACTTGGGTTCTCATCCCAGACAGTGTATTTTCACTGTTGTTATTATCTTCCACAAAATAGTTCGTGTAGGCATTGGTAGCAAACACAACTTTCGCTGTCCTGACAACACCCTTGGGTGTAATAACATTGTACATGCCCTCATCGGTTTTAGTGACTTCTGTTACCGGTGTGTCGCTGTAGAGAAGCAATCCCTTTGCCAAAGCCTGTGTTAATAGCCACGCACTCAACTCATAAGTGTTTATAGGAAAGGATGGATGGACAATAGCACCGGAAAGCGGGGCGGGTAAACCAGTTCTGTGCAGGGCTTCAGTGGAATTATAGATTTTAAGACCCTCACGGTCGGCTCCCACGGCATGGCCAAGCCGCCGCTTTGCGTTCTCAAACTCTTTTGCGCTACGGTAGAGCAGCCAGCCACTACCCTCGGTACTTTGATTAGGAAGCGCAGTTTCAATGCCATTGTCATTGATGAGCGCCTTCACAGCGTCCAAGTTACGGCGCTCAAAACGTGCTCGCTTTAGGGCCGCCGCTGATTCATTAATCGGAAGAAGATTAGGGGCCATATGGCCACCGTTCCGGGCCGTGGCGCCAGAACAGACTGCACGAGCTTCTAGCATTACTACCTTGCTAGAGTTTTCCCCATTAGTGTAATGGTACACAAAGCTTGCACCACTAAAGCCAGAACCAATGACAACGACGTCAACAGTTTCGCGGGGTAAAACGGAAGAGCTTTGATAGTGAGTGAGTTTGGTGACCTGGCTTGGCAGCCAGAAAGATGGCGGCCATTGGTCGTTGAGTGCTGGAGGAGGAGTGACTACAGTAGCCATTGATAATTAAGTATTGGTGATATTGTTTGTGAAATTTAACGGGTATTTTTGAGAATTTAATTCTCAGCGTTGAAATATTTGACTTTTAGAGTGGTGAGTTTTAGTGATGACTGTCAGTATCGATAGGGCATCAAGTATTTTGGTGAACAAAATTGGTTGACAACAAAAGTCTCCGAAATGTGCCCTAGCCCTAAACTCCCAAACCTGCTGTCGACACTAAAAATTTTATTTTCCAAGCTTGTCTTCGTTCTGATCCTTCCATCATCATTGTTAGCGTTAACGACAATACAACGAGTAATTCCAATATAATGAGTGCAGACGACGTAACTTTCGAATCTTTTGGTCTGGATCCTAGACTTAACCAGGCCATCACGCGTCTTCAATTCAGCAAGCCCACGCTAGTCCAAGCGACGGCTATCCCCCTCGCCCTGGAGCAGCGCAAGGACATTATCGCTCGCGCTCGCACTGGCTCCGGTAAGACCGTTGCTTACGCCATTCCAGTTATTGAAAGCATTTTGCAGGAAGAACAGGCCGGAAACCGTGCGATTGTGTTGGTGCCGTCGAAGGAGCTGGCTGATCAGGTCACAAAGCTGTTCAAGAGTCTGACAATCTATTGCGGTAAGACCGTGGGAGTTGTGAATGCGGCGGCCGGTGATGCCGGTGATGCAGTGCTAGCATCCCTGTTGGCTGCTAAGCCTGCTATTGTTGTTGGTACACCTTCGCGGGTGCTGGCGCACATTAACTCGGGTGCAGTGGATGCCAAGAGTATTTCGTATTTGGTTATTGACGAAGCCGATCTTATTCTGTCATATGGCTACGAGGACGACTTGAAGGGTTTAGCTGAGGTCTTGCCGGTGAAGAAGACGGCCCAGGCCTGGATCATGAGTGCAACACTGAGTGACGAAGTGGAAGAGATCAAGAGCCGGTTCTGCAGATCCAACTTGGCAGTTCTTAAGCTTGATGATGAAGATTCTAACTCCTCTTTACAAAACAAAAATAACCAGCTGCTGCAGTACTACGTTAAGTGTGGTGAGCTGGACAAGTTCCTGTTGGCATATGTTATTTTCAAACTGAACCTGATTAAGGGTAAGACGCTGATTTTTGTGAACGACATTGACAGATCATACAGACTAAAGCTCTTTTTCGAGCAATTCGGCATTAAGTCTTGTGTTTTGAATGCGGAACTTCCCATTGCATCGAGATTGCACATTGTTGATGAATTTAACAAGAATGTGTACAAAATTCTTATTGCCACTGACGAAAACACTCATTACGTTAAAGAGGGTGAGGGCGATGACGAAGAAGATGATAACGAAGAGCAGGAATCGAATGAAGCTGAAGTCAAAGATGAAGTTAAAGACGAATCTAGCGGCAAGAAAAAGAAGAAGGGCTCAAAACACAAGAAGGACTCGGAGTTCAGCGTCAGTCGCGGTGTTGACTTCCAGAACATTGCATGCGTTTTGAACTTTGATCTTCCCACGTCCTCTACTGTCTACACTCACAGAATTGGCCGTACAGCACGTGGCAACAAATCGGGTATGGCACTTTCGTTCGTCGTTTCCCGCGACCAGTTTCTTAAGCACCGCCCGTCTAGTTCGCCCACCGCCAAGCGCGATGAGAAGATTCTCGCGCGTGTGATGCGTGCACAGGAACGTCGTCGCAAGCGCGATCTTAAGAATCTTGGCGTCGAAGACTATGAAACCAACAGCCAGGGTCAGGACGATGCTGGCGTGATCATGCAGCCCTACGTCTTTGACATGAAGCAGGTTGAGGCCTTCCGTTACCGTATGGAGGACGCTTTCCGCGCTGTCACCAAGGTTGCCATCCGTGAAGCTCGTGTCAAGGAAATTCGTCAAGAGCTGCTTGCCTCCGAGAAACTTAAGCGTCATTTTGAGGAGAACCCTGATGATCTGATTTCTCTGCGCCACGATCGTGAGCTGCACCCAGCTCGTGTTCAGTCGCATATGAAGCGTATTCCCGAGTACCTGATGCCGCAGGCTGCCAACGCGGCCCAGGCCAAGAAGCGCGGTGATCTGGGCTTCATCTCCTTAA
This sequence comes from Geotrichum candidum, assembly GCA_013365045.1. NCBI lineage: Eukaryota > Fungi > Ascomycota > Dipodascomycetes > Dipodascales > Dipodascaceae > Geotrichum > Geotrichum candidum. The sequence goes on along the minus strand of QQZM01000028.1, from coordinate 176,897 downwards.
ACAAGCCGACGGACAACCGCATCAGAAAGGCTCATGCTGCAAAGCGTGCTCGTGGTAAGGGCCAGAAGAAGCGCGACCCCTTGAAGAACTTCAGAAACAAATAATCAAGTTGTTGTTGTTACAACTTGCAGGTTTATTTAGATTTTTGTCTTTTTCTCTCTTTTTTTTTTTTCTCTCTCTGTTTTTGTAGTTATTGTATGAATAAAAGTTTTTAATATTTATTTATCTATTTTGAAGCCCTATAACGTCTGAAAGTTGGTGTTTGAACAGTTGAGTGTTTTCAAGAACAAGTATCTATCCTCGATAGATAGAAAATCAGTTTATTGTCCTTACATTATCTAGCCTCGATTACTAGTAAAGTTTTTGCTTTTTTTCAGCCGCACGCATCTAATGATTGGGCAGATTGGGGTTATCCAAGTGGCTGACATTCTAATAGCAAGAAAGAAAACAAGACCTCCCATTTTGAATATACCATGGTTTGACACACTATGTTTGAACAGAACTTATATGTACATGTTTATTGTTTTTTTTTTTTTTGTTGTAATGCACCCAAATAAAAAAAAAAGAATGGCAAAAAAAGTGGGCCCAACCGGGAATTGAACCCGGGACCTCTCGCAATCGTGCTTAGAAAACCCTAAGCGAGAATTATACCACTAA